>CM056385.1:32683101-32788248 GCA_029718625.1 Synaphobranchus kaupii | reverse complement strand
GTCTATGCTAGATGTCTAATAGACATCTATGTTAGACGTCTAATAGACATCTATGTTAGACCTCTAATAAACGTCTATGCTAGACGTCTAATAGACGTCTATGTTAGACATCTAAGCTAGACCTCTAATAGAGGTCTATGTTAGACGTCTAATATATGTCTATGGTAGACGTGTAATAGATTTCTATTTTAGACATCTAATAGACGTCTAAAAATAGTTAAAATATGAAAGTTTTTTAAACGCATATTTGTAGATGTCTATTAGACGTTCACATTTAGACCCAATTTCAACCAACTTTTCCAGTGAACATTTAGATGTATAAAAGATGTTTATATGTTTATATATGTTAGACGTCTATAGTTGTCTGTTAGACGTCTAAGATTTGTTGAAAAGTGAACGTTTTTGTAGTTGTCTATTAGAAGTTCACATTAACCTCTTCCTACCGAGGGCAAAATAGGCCAAATTTTGCCTGTTTTCACTAGTGACAAACAAAGGTGGTTATCTCAAAAACTATAAATGGTACAAATATGGTTCATGGCTTTTATTAAAGCAGACACCTGCAGTATTACGACTAAGCAGTGAGAACTCATAGAAATCCAGTTTTTGATACTTAACTACAACAATTTATGTACAGAAAATATAAAAAAAACTAAAAAACGGGTACCTACATTCAAGTTTAAGAATTTTTACCTGGGGAGCTACAAATGCAATCAAGGAAATGACTCCTCTATCTGATTCATCAATATGCTGCCTACCTCTGGTAACAATCTGGTGTCAATATCTCAAACCATTCAAAATTTTACAGGGTTTTTTTCAGGTGAACCTTTTTCGTTATCCAAATGGTGCCAAATGTGCCAAAAATGGCAATGTTCCAGAAAGGTCTCAATATGATTTATTTTTTTAGGTTTTTACAATAAAATGAGATAATTTGTCAATATTGGCAATAAAAGTTCATTTTTAGACGTGTTCTTGGTGTTCTGCATATTACACAACTAACTATCCAAGGTTACAAAAAGCTGTCAAAACCCATGTAGCAGCACAGTGAATCTTGTGTATTTCACCAGAGCCCCATTAGCCAGAAATGAGTCCAGGAATGTGCAAACAGGTTTTCAAATGAATAATGGGAATAGTATGAAACTTCCCTACACATTAATGCTTGCCAGTCATGTCCTTTATTCTGTTGCCACCTCCTATGACAGGGACGTTGGGGTTGGGTTTTAGGAGGCAAAACTTTATACATGACAAACATATATCAACTATATACAAGTGCACTAAGGTGTACTACTAAAAGTGCAGTGGATAAAAAATCAAAAGTCCACCAGTTTCCTAGATAAAAAATAAAAACACCCCTGCTGTAACAAATAAAAAGATCCTTGCCTCTAATTGCTGAAGTTACCGTATTTACACAAAGAAAGTACAAAATGGCAGGGTCCAAAAAGCTAAAAAAAAATGAACTAAAAACAAAAAAAGGTAAAGGATCAAAACATCGGGGTGGAGGTTGAGGAGAGATTATTTAACCATTCATACAGAAGCCATTTAGACTACACATTCCCTCAGGAGAGCAATCTGCATCATTACAAATCCCACTAACCCTGTCCATGGAATTGTCCACCATGTTGATATACCCATTAGTCCCCCTTATACAACAACAATCAACAATAATAATAATCAACAAGTACTCCCCTCATGTTATCATGTTCTCTCCCTCATACCATGCATAAATTACCATTTTGTTTACCTGCACAGCCTTCTGTACTGCATACAGAACAATTTACTCAGGTGGAACAATGACTTTACTAAACACTTCCAGAAGCCATTTCACACTCAAAAAAAATCGTTTTAGTAGCTCATCTCAGACACAAATAGATAGCTAGCTGCTTGTTACCTGTAATTTTGCTTGCATTACATTACATTTATTTAGCAGACGCTTTTATCCAAAGCGACGTACAGTAAGTGCGCACAGAGACATCAAGATCACTACAGAACAGACAAGGCAAAGCACATCCTTCGCATAATGTAGCAGCTATCCCTAGCAATGAACGTCGACTGTAGTTCACAGTAAGCTGTGGGCAAATCAGCAACACCACACTTCCATTCCTAATACTCGTATAAACTATAATAAACAGACAGGAAAACACAGGGATGCTTGCTAGCTTGCCACTGTAAAGGCAATACTATCTATATTAATTTAGCTGAGAGGGACCGATTTTATGCATAAGTATATAAGGTTAGTTAGCTTCACAGAAGAAACACAGGGATTCACGCATTGCAGCTAAATTTCCTTCGATGCTTACACCAATACACCCTAAGTTTACTTCATAAATTATGTATCATACCGTTGGAATGTGCAATTTGTAATATTAATTGTATGAAAAACAATAAAATACAGTTGACAATGTAATTACGAACCCGCATGGCATTGCGTGAATTCACACTGGTATATCGAAAAATCGGTAATACCACCAGCCCTAACGACGTTACCTGCCATGGCGAAATTCAATGCGTTTATAGCATAACACTGTTAGTATGATAAAACAACTTACATGTCAGCAACATCATCTCGGTCATCAGTGGATTCAGCGTCACTGAGACAGGATGAGTCTCCCTCGGCAAAAACATCTTCTGGCTTATCCAGTTCGTCTAGCACTTGGTGCACGGATAAACGCCTCAAAAATCTCGACATAACTACACAAAAACTGTATCAAAAATACTCTAAAGTAAAAAATGTAACTGCGGGCCTTACCTAATTAATTGTGCTTTGCTAAACGGAATGTAGCGAGCTACGCTACAAGGTAAAAACACTGCGCCATTTTGGTTCGATAATTACGCGTGGCTCGCCACTTCCTCATACGCACGGCTCGATTTCCTTTTTTACGACGGCTATTGTATTCAATAGCCGGCTTGTTTCAAAGATAAGAGTCTTGGCTATTTCCTGGAATATTTGACAGACAGTTTTAAAACCCAATGGGAAAGCTAATAATACTCAGAGTGGAGGCGGGTGGAAGACGGTTTTTCCCACTTCAGATAGGCCTATTGTGCTATCAGTCAAAGAAATACACCCAATTGACGACGGTTTTGCATAAATCTCTGCAAGCATGTTCAAAACTACTCTGGCTAACATATACTAAGCCATGGGATTGGTACTCCAGAAACTGGCTGAGTTTCACAACGCCAAAGTGAACACAGCCGAACGAGTCGTAATCAAGTGCAAAAAAGCACAAGTCGGTTTAAAATTGGAAAAATATAATGTACAGCCGTATGAAAGTTTTAAAGTATTTTTTCTTGAAGCCTAAAGGTATAATGATTTTTCAAACCAAAGTTTTGTGAAATACAATTAAGCAGAACAGTTTACCAGCACATTGTTTATGGTGTGACATCAAGCTGCAATACATGTTTGAGAATTAGGTCCGAGTTTCCAACGTTATTTACGAAGTTTTATCCCGACGTTTTGGGCTTAAAAAACCACTTTCCCAGAAGGAATGGATATATCTTAAGGATATTTAATCAAAATATTGAGGTGAGCAGTTTATTATATATTATTAAATTAATGAAATGTATAATGTAATAATTTCCGTCACGCCGGCGTGACCGCTAGGGGGCGTTTGGCATTAAGAGGTTAAGACCCAATTTCAACAAATTTTTCCAGTGACCATTTATTTTTAGATGTCTATTTAACATCTTTTAGACTAGCAAATGCTCACTGGGTTGTTTAGCTGACCTCTGATCAGCATTTGCAGTTCCAAATGTTTTAATTAGCGTATGAAAAAACGATTGAAGATGAAAACATACGCAGAAGGTGAAAGACTACATACACCACGCAACGGGCCTCTCTAGCTCCAGATCTCTACATGTTTAGAGATGCTCACCTGTTTACCTTTGACCCCTTGATGCATTTTTCATCACCTCGGTCATCTCGGGGGACCTCAGGAGGTGCCCGAGTTGAATGTCAGATTTCCGAGATTGTTGTCATTAACTCGTTACTATCTCATTACCGGGGTGTCAAGTTCAAATAAAAGATGTTTAATAGACGTTGATGTTAGATGTCTAATAGACCACTATGTTAGATGCCTAATAGACATCTATTTTAGACGTCTAATAGACGTCCATGTTAGACGTCTAATAGACGTCTATTTTAGACGTCTAATAAATTTCTATGTTACACATCTATTAGACGCCTATGTTAGACGTCGAATAGACATCTATGTTAGACCTCTAATAAACGTCTATGCTAGACGTCTAATAGACGTCTATGTTAGACATCTAAGCTAGACCTCTAATAGAGGTCTATGTTAGACGTCTAATTTATGTCTATGGTAGACGTGTAATAGATTTTTATTTTAGACATCTAATAGACGTCTAAAAATAGTTAAAATATGAAAGTTTTTTTAAACGCATATTTGTAGATGTCTATTAGACGTTCACATTTAGACCCAATTTCAACGAACTTTTCCAGTGAACATTTAGATGTATAAAAGATGTTTATATGTTTATATATGTTAGACGTCTAATAGTTGTCTGTTAGACGTCTAAAATTTGTTGAAAAGTGAACGTTTTTGTAGTTTATAGTTTATTAGACGTTCACATTAAGACCCAATTTCAACCAATTTTTCCAGTGACCATTTATTTTTAGATGTCTATTTAACATCTTTTAGACTAGCAAATGCTCACTGGGTTGTTTAGCTGACCTCTGATCAGCATTTGCAGTTCCAAATGTTTTAATTAGCGTATGAAAAAACGATTGAAGATGAAAACATACGCAGAAGGTGAAAGACTACATACACCACGCAACGGGCCTCTCTAGCTCCAGATCTCTACATGTTTAGAGATGCTCACCTGTTTACCTTTGACCCTTGATGCATTTTTCATCACCTCGGTCATCTCGGGGACCTCAGGAGGTGCTGGAGGTGCTCTATGTTAGACATCTATTAGACGTCTATTTTAGACGTCTAATAGACGTCTATGCTAGATGTCTAATAGACATCTATGTTAGACGTCTAATAGACGTATATTTTAGACGTCTAATAGACGTATATTTTAGACGTCTAATAGACAACTATGTTAGACGTCTAATAGACGTATATTTTAGACGTCTAATAGACGTATATTTTAGACGTCTAATAGACGTCTATTTTAGATGTCTAATAGACGTCTATTTTAGATGTCTAATAGACGTCTATTTTAGATGTCTAATAGACATCTATTTTAGACGTCTAATAGACGTATATTTTAGACGTCTAATAGACGTCTATTTTAGATGTCTAATAGACATCTATTTTAGACGTCTAATAGACGTATATTTTAGACCTCTAATAGACGTATATTTTAGACGTCTAATAGACGTATATTTTAGACGTCTAATAGACGTATATTTTAGACGTCTAATAGACGTATATTTTAGACGTCTAATAGACGTCTATTTTAGACGTCTAATAGACGTATATTTTAGACGTCTAATAGACGTATATTTTAGACGTCTAATAGACGTCTATTTTAGACGTCTAATAGACGTATATTTTAGACGTCTAATAGACGTATATTTTAGACGTCTAATAGACGTCTATGTTAGACGTCTAATAGACGTATATTTTAGACGTCTAATAGACGTATATTTTAGACGTCTAATAGACGTATATTTTAGATGTTTAATAGACATCTATTTTAGACGTCTAATAGACGTATATTTTAGACGTCTAATAGACGTCTATGCTAGATGTCTAATAAACATCTATGTTCGACGTCTAATAGACGTCTATGTTAGATGTATAATAGACATTTATTTTAGACGTCTAATTGACGTCCATGTTAGCGTTTAACAAACTTCTATTATACGTCTAACATAGACGTCTATTAAACGTCTTTAATACATCTAAATGGTCACTGGAAAAATTTGTTGACATTGGGTCTAAATGTGAACGTCTAATAGACATCTACAAATATATGTTGAAAAAACTTTCACTTTTGAACTATTTTTAGATGTCTATTTAACATCTTTTAGACTAGCAAATGCTCACTGGGTTGTTTAGCTGACCTCTGATCAGCATTTGCAGTTCCAAATGTTTTAATTAGCATATGAAAAAACGATTGAAGATGAAAACATACGCAGAAGGTGAAAGACTACATACACCACGCAACGGGCCTCTCTAGCTCCAGATCTCTACATGTTTAGAGATGCTCACCTGTTTACCTTTGACCCTTGATGCATTTTTCATCACCTCGGTCATCTCGGGGACCTCAGGAGGTGCTGGAGGTGCTTTATGTTAGACATCTATTAGACGTCTATTTTAGACGTCTAATAGACGTCTATGCTAGATGTCTAATAGACCATCTATGTTAGACGTCTAATAGACATCTATGTTAGACCTCTAATAAACGTCTATGCTAGACGTCTAATAGACGTCTATGTTAGACATCTAAGCTAGACCTCTAATAGAGGTCTATGTTAGACGTCTAATATATGTCTATGGTAGACGTGTAATAGATTTCTATTTTAGACATCTAATAGACGTCTAAAAATAGTTAAAATATGAAAGTTTTTTAAACGCATATTTGTAGATGTCTATTAGACGTTCACATTTAGACCCAATTTTCAACCAACTTTTCCAGTGAACATTTAGATGTATAAAAGATGTTTATATGTTTATATATGTTAGACGTCTAATAGTTGTCTGTTAGACGTCTAAGATTTGTTGAAAAGTGAACGTTTTTGTAGTTGTCTATTAGAAGTTCACATTAACCTCTTCCTACCGAGGGCAAAATAGGCCAAATTTTGCCTGTTTTCACTAGTGACAAACAAAGGTGGTTATCTCAAAAACTATAAATGGTACAAATATGGTTCATGGCTTTTATTAAAGCAGACACCTGCAGTATTACGACTAAGCAGTGAGAACTCATAGAAATCCAGTTTTTGATACTTAACTACAACAATTTATGTACAGAAAATATAAAAAAACTAAAAAACGGGTACCTACATTCAAGTTTAAGAATTTTTACCTGGGGAGCTACAAATGCAATCAAGGAAATGACTCCTCTATCTGATTCATCAATATGCTGCCTACCTCTGGTAACAATCTGGTGTCAATATCTCAAACCATTCAAATTTTACAGGGTTTTTTTCAGGTGAACCTTTTTCGTTATCCAAATGGTGCCAAATGTGCCAAAAATGGCAATGTTCCAGAAAGGTCTCAATATGATTTATTTTTTAGGTTTTTAAAATAAAATGAGATAATTTGTCAATATTGGCAATAAAAGTTTATTTTTAGACGTGTTCTTGGTGTTCTGCATATTACACAACTAACTATCCAAGGTTACAAAAAGCTGTCAAAACCCATGTAGCAGCACAGTGAATCTTGTGTATTTCACCAGAGCCCCATTAGCCAGAAATGAGTCCAGGAATGTGCAAACAGGTTTTCAAATGAATAATGGGAATAGTATGAAACTTCCCTACACATTAATGCTTGCCAGTCATGTCCTTTATTCTGTTGCCACCCTCCTATGACAGGGACGTTGGGGTTGGGTTTTAGGAGGCAAAACTTTATACATGACAAACATATATCAACTATATACAAGTGCACTAAGGTGTACTACTAAAAGTGCAGTGGATAAAAAATCAAAAGTCCACCAGTTTCCTAGATAAAAAATAAAAACACCCCTGCTGTAACAAATAAAAAGATCCTTGCCTCTAATTGCTGAAGTTACCGTATTTACACAAAGAAAGTACAAAATGGCAGGGTCCAAAAAGCTAAAAAAAATGAACTAAAAACAAAAAAAGGTAAAGGATCAAAACATCGGGGTGGAGGTTGAGGAGAGATTATTTAACCATTCATACAGAAGCCATTTAGACTACACATTCCCTCAGGAGAGCAATCTGCATCATTACAAATCCCACTAACCCTGTCCATGGAATTGTCCACCATGTTGATATACCCATTAGTCCCCCTTATACAAAAACAATCAACAATAATAATAATCAACAAGTACTCCCTCATGTTATCATGTTCTCTCCCTCATACCATGCATAAATTACCATTTTGTTTACCTGCACAGCCTTCTGTACTGCATACAGAACAATTTACTCAGGTGGAACAATGACTTTACTAAACACTTCCAGAAGCCATTTCACACTCAAAAAAATCGTTTTAGTAGCTCATCTCAGACACAAATAGATAGCTAGCTGCTTGTTACCTGTAATTTTGCTTGCATTACATTACATTTATTTAGCAGACGCTTTTATCCAAAGCGACGTACAGTAAGTGCGCACAGAGACATCAAGATCACTACAGAACAGACAAGGCAAAGCACATCCTTCGCATAATGTAGCAGCTATCCCTAGCAATGAACGTCGACTGTAGTTCACAGTAAGCTGTGGGCAAATCAGCAACACCACACTTCCATTCCTAATACTCGTATAAACTATAATAAACAGACAGGAAAACACAGGGATGCTTGCTAGCTTGCCACTGTAAAGGCAATACTATCTATATTAATTTAGCTGAGAGGGACCGATTTTATGCATAAGTATATAAGGTTAGTTAGCTTCACAGAAGAAACACAGGGATTCACGCATTGCAGCTAAATTTCCTTCGATGCTTACACCAATACACCCTAAGTTTTACTTCATAAATTATGTATCATACCGTTGGAATGTGCAATTTGTAATATTAATTGTATGAAAAACAATAAAATACAGTTGACAATGTAATTACGAACCCGCATGGCATTGCGTGAATTCACACTGGTATATCGAAAAATCGGTAATACCACCAGCCCTAACGACGTTACCTGCCATGGCGAAATTCAATGCGTTTATAGCATAACACTGTTAGTATGATAAAACAACTTACATGTCAGCAACATCATCTCGGTCATCAGTGGATTCAGCGTCACTGAGACAGGATGAGTCTCCCTCGGCAAAAACATCTTCTGGCTTATCCAGTTCGTCTAGCACTTGGTGCACGGATAAACGCCTCAAAAATCTCGACATAACTACACAAAAACTGTATCAAAAATACTCTAAAGTAAAAAATGTAACTGCGGGGCCTTACCTAATTAATTGTGCTTTGCTAAACGGAATGTAGCGAGCTACGCTACAAGGTAAAAATACTGCGCCATTTTGGTTCGATAATTACGCGTGGCTCGCCACTTCCTCATACGCACGGCTCGATTTCCTTTTTTACGACGGCTATTGTATTCAATAGCCGGCTTGTTTCAAAGATAAGAGTCTTGGCTATTTCCTGGAATATTTGACAGACAGTTTTAAAACCCAATGGAAAGCTAATAATACTCAGAGTGGAGGCGGGTGGAAGACGGTTTTTCCCACTTCAGATAGGCCTATTGTGCTATCAGTCAAAGAAATACACCCAATTGACGACGGTTTTGCATAAATCTCTGCAAGCATGTTCAAAACTACTCTGGCTAACATATACTAAGCCATGGGATTGGTACTCCAGAAACTGGCTGAGTTTCACAACGCCAAAGTGAACACAGCCGAACGAGTCGTAATCAAGTGCAAAAAAGCACAAGTCGGTTTAAAATTGGAAAAATATAATGTACAGCCGTATGAAAGTTTTAAAGTATTTTTTCTTGAAGCCTAAAGGTATAATGATTTTTCAAACCAAAGTTTTGTGAAATACAATTAAGCAGAACAGTTTACCAGCACATTGTTTATGGTGTGACATCAAGCTGCAATACATGTTTGAGAATTAGGTCCGAGTTTCCAACGTTATTTACGAAGTTTTATCCCGACGTTTTGGGCTTAAAAACCACTTTCCCAGAAGGAATGGATATATCTTAAGGATATTTAATCAAAATATTGAGGTGAGCAGTTTATTATATATTATTAAATTAATGAAATGTATAATGTAATAATTTCCGTCACGCCGGCGTGACCGCTAGGGGGCGTTTGGCATTAAGAGGTTAAGACCCAATTTCAACAAATTTTTCCAGTGACCATTTATTTTTAGATGTCTATTTAACATCTTTTAGACTAGCAAATGCTCACTGGGTTGTTTAGCTGACCTCTGATCAGCATTTGCAGTTCCAAATGTTTTAATTAGCGTATGAAAAAACGATTGAAGATGAAAACATACGCAGAAGGTGAAAGACTACATACACCACGCAACGGGCCTCTCTAGCTCCAGATCTCTACATGTTTAGAGATGCTCACCTGTTTACGTTTGACCCTTGATGCATTTTTCATCACCTCGGTCATCTCGGGGACCTCAGGAGGTGCCCGAGTTGAATGTCAGATTTCCGAGATTGTTGTCATTAACTCGTTACTATCTCATTACCGGGGTGTCAAGTTCAAATAAAAGATGTTTAATAGACGTTGATGTTAGATGTCTAATAGACCACTATGTTAGATGCCTAATAGACATCTATTTTAGACGTCTAATAGACGTCCATGTTAGACGTCTAATAGACGTCTATTTTAGACGTCTAATAAATTTCTATGTTACACATCTATTAGACGCCTATGTTAGACGTCGAATAGACATCTATGTTAGACCTCTAATAAACGTCTATGCTAGACGTCTAATAGACGTCTATGTTAGACATCTAAGCTAGACCTCTAATAGAGGTCTATGTTAGACGTCTAATATATGTCTATGGTAGACGTGTAATAGATTTTTATTTTAGACATCTAATAGACGTCTAAAAATAGTTAAAATATGAAAGTTTTTTAAACGCATATTTGTAGATGTCTATTAGATGTTCACATTTAGACCCAATTTCAACAAACTTTTCCAGTGAACATTTAGATGTATAAAAGATGTTTATATGTTTATATATGTTAGACGTCTAATAGTTGTCTGTTAGACGTCTAAAATTTGTTGAAAAGTGAACGTTTTTGTAGTTTATAGTTTATTAGACGTTCACATTAAGACCCAATTTCAACCAATTTTTCCAGTGACCATTTATTTTTAGATGTCTATTTAACATCTTTTAGACTAGCAAATGCTCACTGGGTTGTTTAGCTGACCTCTGATCAGCATTTGCAGTTCCAAATGTTTTAATTAGCGTATGAAAAAACGATTGAAGATGAAAACATACGCAGAAGGTGAAAGACTACATACACCACGCAACGGGCCTCTCTAGCTCCAGATCTCTACATGTTTAGAGATGCTCACCTGTTTACCTTTGACCCTTGATGCATTTTTCATCACCTCGGTCATCTCGGGGACCTCAGGAGGTGCTGGAGGTGCTCTATGTTAGACATCTATTAGACGTTTATTTTAGACGTCTAATAGACGTCTATGCTAGATGTCTAATAGACATCTATGTTAGACGTCTAATAGACGTATATTTTAGACGTCTAATAGACGTATATTTTAGACGTCTAATAGACAACTATGTTAGACGTCTAATAGACGTATATTTTAGACGTCTAATAGACGTATATTTTAGACGTCTAATAGACGTCTATTTTAGACGTCTAATAGACGTCTATTTTAGATGTCTAATAGACGTCTATTTTAGATGTCTAATAGACATCTATTTTAGACGTCTAATAGACGTCTAATAGACGTATATTTTAGACGTCTATTTTAGATGTCTAATAGACATCTATTTTAGACGTCTATTAGACGTATATTTTAGACCTCTAATAGACGTATATTTTAGACGTCTAATAGACGTATATTTTAGACGTCTAATAGACGTATATTTTAGACGTCTAATAGACGTCTATTTTAGACGTCTAATAGACGTATATTTTAGACGTCTAATAGACGTATATTTTAGACGTCTAATAGACGTCTATTTTAGACGTCTAATAGACGTATATTTTAGACGTCTAATAGACGTATATTTTAGACGTCTAATAGACGTCTATGTTAGACGTCTAATAGACGTATATTTTAGACGTCTAATAGACGTATATTTTAGACGTCTAATAGACGTATATTTTAGATGTTTAATAGACATCTATTTTAGACGTCTAATAGACGTATATTTTAGACGTCTAATAGACGTCTATGCTAGATGTCTAATAAACATCTATGTTCGACGTCTAATAGACGTCTATGTTAGATGTATAATAGACATTTATTTTAGACGTCTAATTGACGTCCATGTTAGCGTTTACAAACTTCTATTATACGTCTAACATAGACGTCTATTAAACGTCTTTAATACATCTAAATGGTCACTGGAACAATTTGTTGACATTGGGTCTAAATGTGAACGTCTAATAGACATCTACAAATATATGTTGAAAAAACTCACTTTTGAACTATTTTTAGATGTCTAACATCTTTTAGACTAGCAAATGCTCACTGGGTTGTTTAGCTGACCTCTGATCAGCATTTGCAGTTCCAAATGTTTTAATTAGCATATGAAAAAACGATTGAAGATGAAAACATACGCAGAAGGTGAAAGACTACATACACCACGCAACGGGCCTCTCTAGCTCCAGATCTCTACATGTTTAGAGATGCTCACCTGTTTACCTTTGACCCTTGATGCATTTTTCATCACCTCGGTCATCTCGGGGACCTCAGGAGGTGCTGGAGGTGCTCTCTGTTAGACATCTATTAGACGTCTATTTTAGACGTCTAATAGACGTCTATGCTAGATGTCTAATAGACATCTATGTTAGACGTCTAATAGACATCTATGTTAGACCTCTAATAAACGTCTATGCTAGACGTCTAATAGACGTCTATGTTAGACATCTAAGCTAGACCTCTAATAGAGGTCTATGTTAGACGTCTAATATATGTCTATGGTAGACGTGTAATAGATTTCTATTTTAGACATCTAATAGACGTCTAAAAATAGTTAAAATATGAAAGTTTTTTAAACGCATATTTGTAGATGTCTATTAGACGTTCACATTTAGACCCAATTTCAACCAACTTTTCCAGTGAACATTTAGATGTATAAAAGATGTTTATATGTTTATATATGTTAGACGTCTAATAGTTGTCTGTTAGACGTCTAAGATTTGTTGAAAAGTGAACGTTTTTGTAGTTGTCTATTAGAAGTTCACATTAACCTCTTCCTACCGAGGGCAAAATAGGCCAAATTTTGCCTGTTTTCACTAGTGACAAACAAAGGTGGTTATCTCAAAAACTATAAATGGTACAAATATGGTTCATGGCTTTTATTAAAGCAGACACCTGCAGTATTACGACTAAGCAGTGAGAACTCATAGAAATCCAGTTTTTGATACTTAACTACAACAATTTATGTACAGAAAATATAAAAAAACTAAAAAACGGGTACCTACATTCAAGTTTAAGAATTTTTACCTGGGGAGCTACAAATGCAATCAAGGAAATGACTCCTCTATCTGATTCATCAATATGCTGCCTACCTCTGGTAACAATCTGGTGTCAATATCTCAAACCATTCAAATTTTACAGGGTTTTTTTTCAGGTGAACCTTTTTCGTTATCCAAATGGTGCCAAATGTGCCAAAAATGGCAATGTTCCAGAAAGGTCTCAATATGATTTATTTTTTAGGTTTTTACAATAAAATGAGATAATTTGTCAATATTGGCAATAAAAGTTCATTTTTAGACGTGTTCTTGGTGTTCTGCATATTACACAACTAACTATCCAAGGTTACAAAAAGCTGTCAAAACCCATGTAGCAGCACAGTGAATCTTGTGTATTTCACCAGAGCCCCATTAGCCAGAAATGAGTCCAGGAATGTGCAAACAGGTTTTCAAATGAATAATGGGAATAGTATGAAACTTCCCTACACATTAATGCTTGCCAGTCATGTCCTTTATTCTGTTGCCACCTCCTATGACAGGGACGTTGGGGTTGGGTTTTAGGAGGCAAAACTTTATACATGACAAACATATATCAACTATATACAAGTGCACTAAGGTGTACTACTAAAAGTGCAGTGGATAAAAAATCAAAAGTCCACCAGTTTCCTAGATAAAAAATAAAAACACCCCTGCTGTAACAAATAAAAAGATCCTTGCCTCTAATTGCTGAAGTTACCGTATTTACACAAAGAAAGTACAAAATGGCAGGGTCCAAAAAGCTAAAAAAAAATGAACTAAAAACAAAAAAAGGTAAAGGATCAAAACATCGGGGTGGAGGTTGAGGAGAGATTATTTAACCATTCATACAGAAGCCATTTAGACTACACATTCCCTCAGGAGAGCAATCTGCATCATTACAAATCCCACTAACCCTGTCCATGGAATTGTCCACCATGTTGATATACCCATTAGTCCCCCTTATACAACAACAATCAACAATAATAATAATCAACAAGTACTCCCTCATGTTATCATGTTCTCTCCCTCATACCATGCATAAATTACCATTTTGTTTACCTGCACAGCCTTCTGTACTGCATACAGAACAATTTACTCAGGTGGAACAATGACTTTACTAAACACTTCCAGAAGCCATTTCACACTCAAAAAAATCGTTTTAGTAGCTCATCTCAGACACAAATAGATAGCTAGCTGCTTGTTACCTGTAATTTTGCTTGCATTACATTACATTTATTTAGCAGACGCTTTTATCCAAAGCGACGTACAGTAAGTGCGCACAGAGACATCAAGATCACTACAGAACAGACAAGGCAAAGCACATCCTTCGCATAATGTAGCAGCTATCCCTAGCAATGAACGTCGACTGTAGTTCACAGTAAGCTGTGGGCAAATCAGCAACACCACACTTCCATTCCTAATACTCGTATAAACTATAATAAACAGACAGGAAAACACAGGGATGCTTGCTAGCTTGCCACTGTAAAGGCAATACTATCTATATTAATTTAGCTGAGAGGGACCGATTTTATGCATAAGTATATAAGGTTAGTTAGCTTCACAGAAGAAACACAGGGATTCACGCATTGCAGCTAAATTTCCTTCGATGCTTACACCAATACACCCTAAGTTTACTTCATAAATTATGTATCATACCGTTGGAATGTGCAATTTGTAATATTAATTGTATGAAAAACAATAAAATACAGTTGACAATGTAATTACGAACCCGCATGGCATTGCGTGAATTCACACTGGTATATCGAAAAATCGGTAATACCACCAGCCCTAACGACGTTACCTGCCATGGCGAAATTCAATGCGTTTATAGCATAACACTGTTAGTATGATAAAACAACTTACATGTCAGCAACATCATCTCGGTCATCAGAGGATTCAGCGTCACTGAGACAGGATGAGTCTCCCTCGGCAAAAACATCTTCTGGCTTATCCAGTTCGTCTAGCACTTGGTGCACGGATAAACGCCTCAAAAATCTCGACATAACTACACAAAAACTGTATCAAAAATACTCTAAAGTAAAAAATGTAACTGCGGGCCTTACCTAATTAATTGTGCTTTGCTAAACGGAATGTAGCGAGCTACGCTACAAGGTAAAAACACTGCGCCATTTTGGTTCGATAATTACGCGTGGCTCGCCACTTCCTCATACGCACGGCTCGATTTCCTTTTTTACGACGGCTATTGTATTCAATAGCCGGCTTGTTTCAAAGATAAGAGTCTTGGCTATTTCCTGGAATATTTGACAGACAGTTTTAAAACCCAATGGAAAGCTAATAATACTCAGAGTGGAGGCGGGTGGAAGACGGTTTTTCCCACTTCAGATAGGCCTATTGTGCTATCAGTCAAAGAAATACACCCAATTGACGACGGTTTTGCATAAATCTCTGCAAGCATGTTCAAAACTACTCTGGCTAACATATACTAAGCCATGGGATTGGTACTCCAGAAACTGGCTGAGTTTCACAACGCCAAAGTGAACACAGCCGAACGAGTCGTAATCAAGTGCAAAAAAGCACAAGTCGGTTTAAAATTGGAAAAAAATAATGTACAGCCGTATGAAAGTTTTAAAGTATTTTTTCTTGAAGCCTAAAGGTATAATGATTTTTCAAACCAAAGTTTTGTGAAATACAATTAAGCAGAACAGTTTACCAGCACATTGTTTATGGTGTGACATCAAGCTGCAATACATGTTTGAGAATTAGGTCCGAGTTTCCAACGTTATTTACGAAGTTTTATCCCGACGTTTTGGGCTTAAAAACCACTTTCCCAGAAGGAATGGATATATCTTAAGGATATTTAATCAAAATATTGAGGTGAGCAGTTTATTATATATTATTAAATTAATGAAATGTATAATGTAATAATTTCCGTCACGCCGGCGTGACCGCTAGGGGGCGTTTGGCATTAAGAGGTTAAGACCCAATTTCAACAAATTTTTCCAGTGACCATTTATTTTTAGATGTCTATTTAACATCTTTTAGACTAGCAAATGCTCACTGGGTTGTTTAGCTGACCTCTGATCAGCATTTGCAGTTCCAAATGTTTTAATTAGCGTATGAAAAAACGATTGAAGATGAAAACATACGCAGAAGGTGAAAGACTACATACACCACGCAACGGGCCTCTCTAGCTCCAGATCTCTACATGTTTAGAGATGCTCACCTGTTTACCTTTGACCCTTGATGCATTTTTCATCACCTCGGTCATCTCGGGGACCTCAGGAGGTGCCCGAGTTGAATGTCAGATTTCCGAGATTGTTGTCATTAACTCGTTACTATCTCATTACCGGGGTGTCAAGTTCAAATAAAAGATGTTTAATAGACGTTGATGTTAGATGTCTAATAGACCACTATGTTAGATGCCTAATAGACATCTATTTTAGACGTCTAATAGACGTCCATGTTAGACGTCTAATAGACGTCTATTTTAGACGTCTAATAAATTTCTATGTTACACATCTATTAGACGCCTATGTTAGACGTCGAATAGACATCTATGTTAGACCTCTAATAAACGTCTATGCTAGACGTCTAATAGACGTCTATGTTAGACATCTAAGCTAGACCTCTAATAGAGGTCTATGTTAGACGTCTAATATATGTCTATGGTAGACGTGTAATAGATTTTTATTTTAGACATCTAATAGACGTCTAAAAATAGTTAAAATATGAAAGTTTTTTAAACGCATATTTGTAGATGTCTATTAGACGTTCACATTTAGACCCAATTTCAACAAACTTTTCCAGTGAACATTTAGATGTATAAAAGATGTTTATATGTTTATATATGTTAGACGTCTAATAGTTGTCTGTTAGACGTCTAAAATTTGTTGAAAAGTGAACGTTTTTGTAGTTTATAGTTTATTAGACGTTCACATTAAGACCCAATTTCAACCAATTTTTCCAGTGACCATTTATTTTTAGATGTCTATTTAACATCTTTTAGACTAGCAAATGCTCACTGGGTTGTTTAGCTGACCTCTGATCAGCATTTGCAGTTCCAAATGTTTTAATTAGCGTATGAAAAAACGATTGAAGATGAAAACATACGCAGAAGGTGAAAGACTACATACACAGTGGCGTTTCTAGACTCTGGGGGGCCCCAGGCAAGAAGACCATTGAGGCCCTCCCTCCCCACACACACGCCCCATCAGCCCCCATAAAAATGCATTCGGTCAATTGTGCCATTCAAAAATAATCATTTATTAAAAAATAATAAATAACAGTAGTACAAAAGAAGGAGGAACAACATCTACAGTATGTAAAATCAAACAGGAACATCAAATAAAACAACACATTTCTCCCCTCTTGTCCTGTTTCTTGAGGTTTATTTTTAGGGTCTTCTTTCATTTTTATCAAAGTTATATCATCAAGCTTGTACGCCCCAAAGTGCCTGAGCGTTATCTCAAATGGGCTTTGGCATTTCACATTTATGGAAGTCAAAAGCAGTCATAATTCAATTGAAATAGAAAATTTGAAAATTAAATTGCAATATCACATTTGCAATTTCGTTTCCGATATATGTTCGCATCATTCCGGTCAAAATGAAAATTCAAGAATCCAATTTTCATTTTCATTTTTGTGTGGAGAACGCATCACTACGGTCAAAATTAAAATTAAAATTAAAAGTCCATTTGACATTTATTTTTCTATGTACTCCCAGGTGTAACCCAGTCATATTTAAAATTAAATTGAAAATGAGAAAAAGAAAAGTCAATGTTCACCTTTGTAATTTCATTTCCTTAACATGGTTGCATTATTTAGGTCAGAAATAAAATGAAATCTCCATTCACAATTGCGTTTTCAATTCCTTGTCGTCCCAGGTCTAACTCGGTCATATTTCAAATTAAATTGAAAATGAGAAAAAGAAAAGTCAATGTTCACCTTTGTAATTTAATTTCCTTAACGTGGTAGCATTATTTAGTTCAGATGGCTTGCTACTACACATTAGCTAGCAAACTTAGTCTAACCATCATGTCTATGCAATTGCAAGCACAATTTTATATACATATATTATCATGCATCTTTCTTTTTCTTGTATTTTGTACCCAGATGTCAAGTACATATTTAACAAATTGATTGCTAGTTAACTTTTACAAATGTTTTGTAAGCTAACGCTAGCTAAACTCAGTGAGCTAATCGCTGGATAGTTAGCTAGTGCTAGCCAGCTATCGATAACATATGTAATAGTTTGCTAGTAGGTTGCATATCACTCAGATGCTCATGGTGTATTTATTCAGCATAATTATATCCACTTACCACTGCCTTGATGTCGCTTTTACTCCCCCTCTCTCGTCTTTTCTGGTTACCACTGAGGTATGCTCGTTTCATGCTGCTGACGGTTAGCTACGTTGTAAGTAGGCTATGACAGGTAGCTAGCTGACTCTCGTAACTTTCCGTTTTCAGCGGCGGTGCACTAGTGGCTTTATGCTTTATGGGATGTTACTTTACTTAATGACTTTGTAAATGTCACTGCAAAATGCACCAATATGAGTGGGGGGTGGGGGGGGTGGCCTGTCGTTCTGAGACGTTTAAGGGGGTTTATAGCTGTCATTGCAAAATGTTCCAATACATGTGTGGCCATCGGAGGCCCCCTTTTCCCACGTATATTTTGGGGCCCCAAACATTTGCCTGGTTTGCCTGTCCTGACGAAACGCCTCTGAGCATAGTAACAGTCATTTCAGTCCTGACAAACATCTGTAACTCTTGGCAAGCCTGTAAACTGCCAGCTTGTTCAGTGTAAAAGTCCTACACTGTAAAAAAAAAAAAAAAAACATAAAAAAACGGCAACATTGCTGGCAGTCTTTTCACCGTTTTCTTACAGCGTAACCATTCCAAACACGCAAAATCTCTCATTTAAATATGGCTGTTTGCAGCTGGAGTAATTTGCATAATGACTCTTAGGGCTCTATTTTAATAAACCAAACGCAATGGTGAACGCAAGAGTAATCGCTTGGCGGTATCGCTCTGAGGGCGTGTCGGCGAGAAATTTGGTAATTTTATGACGGCAATATTGGCGCATCTGATGGCGGTATTGCTAAAAGGCTGGGTTTAAATGTCCAAGGTGTGTCTCTATGGTAGCCAATCAAATAGTTGTTCTCATGCTTTAAAAAAAAGCCAGTTGGAACGCAATCGCTCCATGCAATTTCATAATGAGCAACCCAAACGCACTGGACCGTCGACGACGAGCGATTTTCCGCACAGGAATCAGACACACTTGCAACAGAAGTACAGGCTAGGACTAGTAATTTATGGATCACAATCCACACCACCTCGTCTCCCAGAAGTTCGGAAGGCACGGGAGGAGGTGGCGAATGCATTAATTAGCCTACATGAGGTGATGTAGGCATAATTATGATTCAAATGGTAGGCTTATGATTCAACTGTGTCAATGTGTAATTTATATATTGTAGGCTATTGGCCTACATGATCGCAAGTTTCTTGTAAGCTGTCCTGTTTTATTCTAGTAGTGTAAATTAAAATTAATTAATTAATAATAATTATTTGTTCATTAAATGGAAGTGTAATGTTGGCATCACCTATAGACACTACATAGAACTACATGACTAACAAGTTGCCAAATTGCCAGAGTCTATTGCGTTGCCGCTAAGAGGTGGTTCCAGCGGATCATAACGCAATGGGTTTTCGTTGGTTCAAATTGTCACTGAGCCGAAAGTATTTTAGAACACGCCCCAGACAGCGCCACCCATCCCACTGCAGCGCAAGCGAAAGGATGTTATGTTGAGAATTTGTTGATCCTAGCGGTATTGCTGAGAAACGCCATAGCGCCAGTTTTAAGACGTTGATGCTGTCAACAAGCTTGCGTTTGACTATACCGTCCCCTTGCGCTGGTTTGAAAATAGAGCCCTTAGTTGATCACCTGTAAAGTGTGAAATGATACCGTGTGCAAATACTTTGGCTGCGCCAGCAAAATAACACCCCTTATTGTTTTCTATATCAATGGGAAACACAATGTCAGACCGGCTGTGCATGATGACGATTATTTTGGATTTAGTCCAGTTTTATGATTTAGCCAGACATTTGTCAGCTAAGATATAGGCAAGCAACCACATTTATCACAACATCTTTATTCTCGATTACAATCCAATCAAAAGTACATTCATCTGCTAGCTCTCCTCCCCCACACCCTAACTAACGTAGCTAGCGAACACGTTCGCCAAGCTCCTCCAACAATGAATAACAAAAAATAACTAGGCCTACAACGTCCTCTTCTCGCCCTACTACCCTCAATTTAAAAAATCTACAATTGAAAATAACTCTAAATCTTATCAAAAGCTTCTCTCTCCGCTAGTTAATATGAAATAATTTTACCTAACATTAGTAGTCAGAAAAAAATGGTCTTTCGCTAAGCTCCTGAAAATGAAAAGCAAGAATAACTCCTACCACCCCTCCTTATCACCCTATTACCCCCAATTTAAAAACTACAATTTAAAGAAATTATATTTGCACAACTATATTTTTTATCACAAGCTTCTCTCTCTCTTTATCTTTCACAAAATCTCCTTACACTCTAAACTGACCATGACATCCTTGCACACATCGTGACACTTGATCAACCGCTACCATACAGTAATTCTTTGTACAGTATGTCAATCTTTTATTCCTAAGGCTAATTGGCCTGCGGTGAAAGGGAGCTTGTCCTCCGTGTATATGTAATCTTTGTGATGTAAAAGATAGGACAGCAGAAGTCGCGGTACGACGTTACATTTGAATGCAGGTTTATTGCACTGCAAAATCCAAATCTTAACAGGCATTTTAATCTTATATTTAGACTTTGAAATCTTATTTGTTATTTTTTTGCTAAATAAGACAAAAAGTTTGCCAATGGGTTGAGATAGTTTTACTCATTTCAAGATTTGCCAGTGGGGTAAGATAAATTCACTTGTCAAGCAAAAACTTAATACAAGCTAATATTTTCTACTTTAGAGAAACAAAATAAGATTTTAAGTCTCATTAGAAGACTAAAACACTTGTTAAGAAAGATATTTTTTTGCAGTGTGAGGGCTACAGAGGACGAGAAAACCGTGGCCTCCTGTGGCCGCTGTTGACTTTTTTTTTTTACCATTGGCAAAAGTGCATCTTAGAAATGGATATAACAGTGATTATGTTTAAGTTATTCTTTTTATCGTAGTTATTATTTTTTTTGTAGATTTGTTTCCCTCCTTCAAAATCTTGAGGACAGTTCTCCCTGTCCTCTATGGACAGGCCTCCTCTGATGTATATACAAACAAACTTCTGAGAGTTGCTTCTTCTGAGAGTTCTTTGCCTTCCCTCATGGTGATGGATGACGTCGGGTTAATTCCAATCACTTATTTTATCCGTCCTTGTCACCTCGGTCCTCGTGAGACACGAAAATCGATCGAGATCCGCGATCTCTAAAAACATTCCAGTTTGTTAAATATTCCTTGGTGGAGCAATGAGCGAGGAGGCTCCCGAAGGAGGCTTCAGCGAGGAGGCTCCCGAAGGAGGATTCAGCGAGGAGGCTCTCGAAGGAGGATTCAGCGATTAGAGTAGTTCAGCTGCCTAGTAAAGGATACAAGTGCATCTTTCCCCAATGAATAGTAAAGCAGATCGCTACAGAAGTGCAGCCTTTGCAGAGGTCTTTTTTTCAGAATGCGTCACGTAGGCTATAAATGATCCACCCCACCACCTCTGCCACAGTTTGAAGCATGGTAGGAACACCCCCACACAAATGTATGTATGTGCCAAAAGCCATGTTTATTCATGAAAAAATAGGTTCAAAACATTATTATTATTAAGCCTAAGCTTAATATTTTTGTTTGTTCATTCGGTTTGTTTGTTACTGAACACAACCTTCAGTGCTTAATGTTAGCCTTAGTCCTTTCAAAACAATATTTAATTTTGCCATATGTAGGCTATGCAATATGTTCATACCGTGGAATGCATCTGGCAAATAACTCAAAGATAGTTGGCTCTACAATGACGGCACGTTTTAAACTGCAACAGCTTAACATATATGCAAGCTGCCTTACGTTCAAAAACCTTTTTTTCCCTCTCTTGTATGACTGAGAAATAATAATGTAATTTCAATCTATTTGTGTGCATTTGCTGTCTATTACTAATGCAAATCATATGTTTTAGGCTATTGAAATATTTAATCATTTACCATACATATTTAATGTCTGCACGTCAAACAGCTCACATTTAATTCTGGACAATATATATAATATTACATTTTTATTTTCTTTACAGTGAAAGACGGCGCACAATAAAACAGTTCATCCCATTTTTGGTGTGAAAACAAGCTCTGAAACAACAATAATTTACAGAAAAATCTGTTACAAGCCCACTGACAGGTGATACAGCTGTGCAACATGCCATTAGTAAACGACGTTGCTTCAAACGGATGCTTGACTGAGCAATGACGTACCAGTAAGGTTTGTGTAGGGCTGTTCCCATCATGTTTCAAACTGTGGCAAATGCTGGCTTGGAATCCACTGGATATCAGTCAGAGAGCAGTTTACGAAGCTAGTGGTGACTATCAGATCCGCTAGTAGTGCAAGTAAAATTACCTCCACTTCTGTGCATTCAAGCGCCGCTTCGCTCTTGCATTCTTAACCTCCTGAATCCCACAAGACCTCTGTCTACATCCCAGACGTCATTGCAATATGGGCTTACCAACTTCATTGCCAAATTTGACAATAAACGGCAATATTCAGTTTAACTTTGGAAAGCAAAAAATGTATCGTAAATGAACCAAAACCATCACTCTGCTGCCAGATATGGAGTAGATGTGGGTTGACCACTTTAAGGGTTTCTTCTCCTGACTTATTTTCCTATTGAACTCTGGAAAAATGAGTCAGGAAAAATATTTGATACCTCAGACCCTTGATGACTTACAGCCATTTTAGCCAACCATGTTAAAGGTTTCCTCTCATGACTTATTTTTCTATACAGTTCAATATATATATATATATTCCTCTGTTTCCCTCCTCACAGGAAGTGGTAAATATCACCACTAAAATAGACCTAAACCAAGCTGCCAAATAAGAGTGAAATTTGCATTTCTCTTTTGGTTTTAATCAGGTTATTAGCTGCTCCAGTGTTCTGGGGAGATACAGGCTCTTTCCTCATGCTGATGAGATTCCATATCCTCCCCTGCAGTAGCTTTCCTAATTTAAACCTTATTGCTATACTTATTAACTTGTAGCAACATCAATACTGATACATATGACTCTTCATTTTACCGTAAAGATGGTTGTTTTTAAAAACAACAAGTTTATCAGCATCTTTTTACAGGGAGAGCTGCTAAAAAGGTAAAACTACCAAAAGTCAATTAGGCACATATCTAAAAACTCACTTTGGTGCAATGCAGTGAGATTAAAATAAGGCATCATTGAAAACCGCTGTATTATGCACATTTTGTATTATATACTGCATGTGCCATATGAGGCTCAGCTGTGCACTGGAACATGCTTTAACATCCCTGTCCTATGTATTCACTCATCAAAAACCTGATGGCTTAGTCAGGAGGAATAGGAGACAATATGTTCCATGAATACTTTCCATGGACCACATCCAGTCCAAAGGACCTTCATTTCCTTGCCGATCCAAGAAGATAATGTGACAAAGGACTATTGCATTTGTTCCCCAGTGAAATGCAGTATCTCAGTTTTCCCCCAAAAGGAATGACCAGATCAATCAGCCTATGCTGGTATCTCTCAGCTGTCACTCAACTAATACTGCACACATTGGAATTGATGGCAAGAATTAGATTATTCCGGGAATGCCATCTTTATTTGGGTATGGAAAAACTTGCAGCTGTTCCATTTTCATTATTTTTGGTGTGCAGTGAAATGGGAGAAATTGTAGGGTAGGAGTATTTATTTTAACCTTTCTTTAGCGCCTTTGTGCAAAGCCCCTAGTGGCTCTGACACTGGCGCCAAGATTTTGCTGAACTCAGATATAAATTTCTCCTGCAACCAAACTATGAGTGGAAACAACAAACTGTGTTTTATATTTATTAGTACACGGTTCATGACAACTCTGCCAAATAAGTGTCACTATTGTCCCATAGAAAGTTAATTTAACAAGCAACCCCCCACCCAGGCTTGCCTGCAACTATACCTACCCCTGCGAGACATAGTGGACAATAGCGTTTATGTGTGAGTTCATAAATATATTTTTTCATCACCAAAAATTTGTATTCTGTCATAGCAAGAAGATAAGCCCAACAATAGCCTGTTCCAAAAAAGCTCTGAAAAGCCCTGCTCACTCAAATGTCACCACGTCATTCTACTATCAATATCTGCTACTAAACATGAAATAAATATCCAAACCTACCATTGATTTTACACATAGAGATGTCCCTTTCAAAATTCTGTGGTCATTTATTGTCTGGGACAATCCATTTGAGAAATATACAACACTTTATAACGCCATTACACTATCTGTAACGTCAATGCGTAATACCCCCCACGTTAAACCTGTCACATTCATTACAGTTCATTCTGGTTTAATTGTCGGCTCTTTTATCCAGTATAGTAGGCTACATTACCTTAGCAACGGTGTTTCCAGTGTCTCATTGGATACTTCGAAAAATAAATTACAGCCAGGCGTAACAAAATTTCTAGTTTTATTTGTTTAGTTTTATGCAACAACTTAGAACGTACATTCGCTCGCCGAGGGGTAATAGTTGTTCCCTGTTATTTCTGCAAGTTATTACTAATTTACTAACTCATCAGCATGGCACAATAAAATCCTCACCTGCTTACATGGATTTTGGGAACTGGTCAGAAGATACCATAGTTAACAACATACCAAAGCATTGATTCTGTCTGAGAATATGCATGAGGGACATTTTCCCCCTCGATATGTAAGTATTACTGCTTGTGATATTTCAAATATGTACATTCGTTTTTCCACTCCACCGAAGTGTTGTGTCATATGTTCGTTATTATTATTTTCGCATTTTGAGTGCATTACACTGTAGTGTAAGCGTTCATAGGTGACTCAGTCATGTTTTATGTTTGATTTGCCCTTAAGCTAGAACATTTGCCAGCATTTTACTGATGGTGGAATCTTATCGTACATAATATACACTATAAAACGAGAAATAAAACAGATTTGCACTAGGGCTGGCACGTTATCAAATTTTCAATCATTAAAAAAATAATTCTATTACTGAAAATGCATCTTTAACTTTATTTTGATCCAATAACTTTGTTTTCTCTTAAAAAATTGAGAATAGAGAATATGTACATGCTTGTGTGAGAAAGTGAGTTATTGCCTTTCTAAAAGTTACCAAACATGAACATATAAGGATGAGAGGAATCGAGGCTACGTATTAGGCAAATGGAACGTCCTTGTTCAGTCAAGAGTCACAGTGTGTCTTTTCGTATACTTGTCTGTGTGTTTTTGTAATTAAACCTCAAAAGCAATCCAAGTCCTTATATTGCTGTTACCTAATGCTAGTTAGTAGGACATATTTTGCATACTACCACACAATTTCTCCAAAAATAAGTCATAGTCATACGCAGTTCAGTAACCATGGAATTTCAACTAACGTTACTTTATGGTCGTGCTATTCATACGCGTTCCACTAATCAGAGTCCAACCAGTCTAGTGTTGACTTATGATGAATAAAACAAATCGTGTCAAGTACAATATTACATTGATTCTTATTCTTACATGTATTATGGGTATAACTGGGTTGAAAATATGACTTGTTAGCTAGCTAACATTACGGTATTCATTAATCAAGCTACGCTAAACGTGTTAACATTGTAAGTTACTCGTATAACTCAACTGTGAGCAGAACATGCTTAGCATATGCGACAACTTACTCTGTCTACGGTAGCAAAATGTGAGCATAAACAAACAACTCCATCCCTCTTGCGGAAGCCAAAGAAATCCCACACTGCGCAGTTGACTGTTTAGAAGAGGGATAAAGAATCTCTCCCGCAGAATTTTCTTTTTCCGGACATCAGTCACGACTGGAAGTATGCATGTGTAGGCTACAGTATAACGTGTCACGCCCCCATCTCTGTGTGACTTTGGGAGAGCAGACAGAGGGAGAACATGAAAGACATGAAAAACAAGCACCCAATTGAATTTTTTTAGCAGCAAATGTTTTATACGTTGTAGGCTGTAGGCGTAACAGATTATTTACATCACGTTACTGTTTCATTTTTGAATATGGTCATTAGAAAGTAAACAAACAATGACACAATCAGACAATACACAAAATGTGTTAAGAGGCTACATTTCACCGAGATAAAACGAATGGTTCAAGTGGAATGCAGATGGCAATGATGCGCCTTTTGTCGTAATTTTTCGTGAAGTTGTAGGTCGCTGTTGAACAGTCACGTCAATATGTTTGGACGTCGCACCATGACACAAGGTAGAGAAGGAGATTCGAATTCCACGGTTCCGCTAGATTCCTTGTAAATCTCTCCTTCCAACTTTTCCTTGACCCCCATGACATTTTCTGGCGAGGTCAAGGGAAAGTTGCAAAGAAAGGAAAAAGGAGCTATTTTTTTAACTATTGGAATGCAGCCATGAACTAGCAAAAACACGGGTTTACCACTCAGCGCAGTTAGCCAGATACGAGGAACAGGGCCCAGGGCTAAACAAACCCAATAATGCTAATTTGTTTTTATGCGTGTGAAGATGTTGTAAGCAGAGCCTAGCTACTATACAGTAGCTATATAACCAATAAATGTATATTTTGTAGGCAATGAAGAAAATTAATCTGGCCGAATATGAATTGGCCTTCACATGATTTGGCTTTTTCACACTTTATCCAATATTTCAATTAAAATTTTAAAGAAGTGGTTCTGTCTGTTAAAAAAGGATCAAATCGTACAGTGCAGCAGATATAACTTATTAGGTCGTGGAATCGTGTAGACTACAGCAATATTCCAATGCAATTAAGCCTACATGAACAAAGTGTTAATATTCATTAATGTTATTCTGCATTTCTACAAATATATAGAAAAAAATAAAACCTATTGGAACATATCTTTTACTGTTTACATTTGACTGTTTCATGTGATCACATAAATGCTACTTAATTTAATCTTGACCTTGACGCGTCATTCCTACTGCACTCCACGAGATAGCGCCGATTTTCCAAAATGCCGATAACAGTTGTCCTTGTTACAAGCTAGCTAGCTAATTAGGCTACTTGTTTATTGCTCTTACAACATAAGATTGGTTTTAGCTAATCATCACAATCCAGTCTTTTTGTGCTTTTGACAGTAAAAAAAATTTGGCTATTGAAATATTGGCTGTATAGAAATATTAGCTAATTTGTTTTAAGTTTCCTACTGAGAAATGGCTAATGCATCCCAGCAAAAAGAGCTGCACTGATGAGTGGAAATGTTTTGTTTTTATCCTACGGTTTTCTCATCTGGCAGCATTGAGCACTTTCCCCCTACTATGCTTCATTGATAAAGCCTAATGCCCTGTATTCACACTCTCTACCCTGCTGAAAAAAGTTTCATGTCCTGATTTGAATTGTCTTAATAGTTATACCAGGAACCCAGTCGGAACCATCACCCTAATCTAATGGACCATCACGCATGCACAAAATACCACCAGAAACCAATAGGAATCTGTAATGGTTTCAATTGATTTTTTTTCAGCAGGGTAGTATTACCTGGGGACCTCATGTGATTTGTAATAATTGCTGAGGTCGTCTGATCTTAATCCCATGCGAATCTGCCATGTCCTTAAGGCCTAGTACATACTCTACGCAAGGAACATGAACGCCAGCGCAGATTCGGGACATACGCGAGGTCTTTGCTTACATACTATACGCGCGTTTACCGGCTTCTTTTCGCCCTGTCCGCTAGTTGGCAGCCTAGGCTAATCTGGTTGGAGCGAGTAACCTTAAACCGGAAATTATTACTTCTTTGTGTGTAGCCTGCAATTCTGCAGTTATTGAACAGTATTTACATTTAGCACCTCTAACGGAAACGTGTGGAATTGCACCACACGGTTGCGTCGCGTTACAAAATTTGGACTGCACATTTTGCTACGCAAGAACGTGAGAAACGCCCCCTGCGTTGCTCTTTGCGTCGTTGCGCGCGTTCCTTGCGTAGAGTATGTACCAGGCCTAATTTGTAAAATAAAAATTCCACTGCAAATTACCTACCATATTTCACAAAACACAGAGGTCATCTGATAATATTAGTCCTGTGTGAATTAGTCCCTCTTCAGATGGTAAGATGAAAAAACAGGGCCAAGTTACATGAAATGGAATGGCTTTGGAATGGAGTCCTAATTTGTGAGCTAAAATAGCCAATTTTGTTTGTTGTAACTTGGTATTACAAGTATTGTATCAATACTTGAAAATGTTTTTGTTGAGATCATTTTGTTTTGAATTCCTAAGGTCCCCAGGTAATACTAGTCTAGTGTGAATAGGGCATAAGATTGTTTCACTTTTTAGGTATTAGAAACATGGCTATTGTCAGCAGTTTAACATTGAATTGTTAATTGTTTTTAATTAAAATGACAGTTTGGGTAATGAAAAGTATGGATTGATATCCTTGGTTTTGCACCCCTGGTACAGTGTATCCCCGGCCTTACTTCCACTGGTCCACTGGCTGTCCTGACATTTTCCTGAGGCGGCTTTTTTGAGGTGCAATAAATGGTTGTGTGGCTACTCTGCGCCTCCCAGACTACAAAATGACATTGCCTGTTATTACATTAATGCACTGGTATTAAAGAAGAAAAAGCAGCTCATTCATTGGCCCTAATGAAATCAAACTCACCACACCCATAGGTAATCTATTATTCTTAATTGAACCTCTTTTGAAACTAAACTGCAGGTGTGTTGCCAACTCAAGTCACAAAATTACAGAAATTGAGTTGGACATGCCTTAATTCACTGTCCCATAGTACAATCGCACCTTGAATACAAAATTAGGGCCCAAAGCAGTTAGAGCTAATTGGGGAGGAAGGTAGAGAACAGTAAGAGATGTGACATTTAATGTACTTAATTATCTTACTGTAATTCCTGATGCGCCAGAGTATTTACTTTTCACAGCTTTGAATCTAAAAACACTACAGACCGTTTGTACAGTTTAATAACAGAAATATTGAATTAGCTTATTAGTATCACGGGTCAAAATGGGGTCCTGCTCCCGAATCCTGACCAGGTTTTTGCAAGAGCCACCACTCCCCAAACAGTACACCAGCCAAGAAGTAAAGGTAAAACGATTTTTATTTATTCACAATTGATAAAAAGGTTGTTCACATTGACTGGCAGAGGCTATGCCTGTCTGTGGGTTCCTTTCTCCCTCCCACCACTCAAGTCTGCCGGACAAAGCCGGACCCCACCCGCAGGTAAACGTGGGCATAATGGGCACACACACACAGTAGCACTGATGAAAGTCTGTTAGACTGAAACGTTTGCTCTGTTTTATTTATTTTTTTCACCTTTTTTGTTTGCACTCCAGCACTTTTGCACTATGATTTTGCAATAAATATTTCAGTCTTGACACTGATCTCAGCCTTTTTCAACTTATTCCAAGTGGCTTTTTAGCCCAATTTTACATGGACTGGTGTGCGGGTATGTTCACTCTTCTGCCACACACAGACACACACACACACACACACTTGTGATCACACCCTCAATAGCCCACCTCGGGGGCAGCCGGCCGCCCGGCCCTGCTAATACTCGTGAGGGAAAAAGCCCACACAGACTGGCACGGACATACATACACGCAATAACCAAACGCACTAGCATTCCACGCCACAGACAAACATTAAACGCAAAGAAATTTAAGAGTCGTGGAGTCCTACTCACACCACCCCACTGGGAGGACTACCACAAATAAAAATTTTTTTAAAAAGAATACAAGCCGTCCGGCAAAAAGAACCCCACGCACACACACACACACAACGGGACTGCTTCGCCACCCCTTGGTCGCCAATGAGGAATTGGCCTGTCCCCCACTCAGGCTGACCTCGGGTCACAGTCCCCCTGCTGCTAGCCATCGCCCTCGTCGCCCTTGCTCAGGGACCCCGACTTTAGCCAGGGGAGAGAAGGTCAGTTCCCTGCTCACACCGGTCTGGGACCCACACACGCTGTGTTCAAGTACGGCGCAAACACATTCCTTACGGTCTGGGGGGGCACCAACCATGCGGGAACTCAGAGGCAAACCACACTCTCTCTTGCTCGCCTTCCGTCAATTCTCCCGTTTTACCTCAGGTGCACTCCATTTATTCCCTCAGGGAACCCAGCCCCTTGTGTACCCACTTCACTCATTCAATCTTGTTCCACAATTATCCAATCTACCACTGCAGGAACCACTCTCCTTCCCTGCTGGCTGAGGGAGACCGCAAAACATGTTACATTACATTACATTACATTTATTTAGCAGACGCTTTTATCCAAAGCGACGTACAGTAAGTGCGTACAGACACATCATCATCATTACAGAACAGACAAGGCAAAGCACATCCTTTGCATAATGTAGCAGCTATCCCTAGCAATGAACGTTGACTGTAGTTCACAGTAAGCTGTGGGCAAATCAGCAACACCACACTTTCATTCCAAATACTATTATAAACTATACTATTATAAACCATTCCAAATACTATTATAAACTATGCTATTATAAACCATTCCAAATACTATTATAAACTATACCATTATAAACTATGCTATTATAAACCATTCCAAATACTATTATAAACTATAATAAACAGACAGGAAAACACAGGGAACAGGGAACTGATATTCCTAGGTGAGGATATCAGTCAAGGTGGAGTCTGAAGAGGTGTGTCTTCAGGCCTCGACGGAATGCAGGCAGGGTTGGAGTAGAACGTAGGGGAATGGGAAGTTCATTCCACCACTGAGGTGTTAATGTGGAAAAACTCCGCAGTCGGGACAAGCGAGAGCCTTTGACACGGAGGGGGGGAAGTGCCAGTCGCCCTGCTGTAGAAGAGCGAAGTGGTCGAGCAGGAACATAGTTCTGGATTAAGTCCTGCAGGTAGGCGGGGCCTGTCCTATTTGCTGCAGTGTAGGCCAGGGTCAGAACTTTGAACCTGATCCTGGCTGCAACTGGCAGCCAGTGGAGAGACCTCAGCAGGGAGGTTACGTGGGAAGATTTCGGGAGGTTGAACACAAGCCGGGCAGCTGCATTCTGGATGAGTTGAAGAGGCAGAATGGCGCAGGCCGGTAGGCTTGCGAGCAGGGAGTTGCAGTAGTCCAGGCGTGAGGTGACCATGGTCTGGACAAGAAGCTGGGTGGAGTAGGTGGTCAGGTACGGTCGATATTCAGTGAGATATTCATTTCATTTACTTGCCCAATATCCAGAAATATTTATGCATTTTAGGACGAATGCAGTACTGCCAGCCGAAGAGGAAGCAATGGGCATTTAAATTACACTTCTAATTAATTAACATGGACAATTCCCTCTTCCCAGCTCTCAGGTGCATTTTATTGACAGATTACTCATGTTCTTTATTCCCTTGAGAAAGGGGAGTGGGGGGCTGATATGTGAAATTGTAGACTACCAGCAGGGTCAAAGGTGAAAAGTGTGGAAACTGCTTGTCCGGGCAAGGATGAAATCGTAGGAGCCAAACAATGATATCTTACCACATACTGATTAAAGCATGAACATAATGCTTCCAGCAGAGTGCTACGCTTTTGGTATGCTTCAGAATACTTTTCATAAACTCACGTCAAGTGTGAAGACTTTGCCCTGGATGTAATCAATGTGGGTCCTAAACTGCGACTTGCAAATAAAAAAGTACTTCTTTTTTCATAACAGACACATTTAAATATGGCAATTTTAAACTAACCAATTGTCATTTGTCAGCAGGGCAAGCGTTGTTAATGGAATTACATCCAATTACAGTCAATGTGTGATTTGCATAAACAATTTAATCAGACCGGCTACCAAGATTAGCCTTAATCTTTGAAGACCCCCTTCTACCCATGGGATGCTTGCAGTTTCATTTATGTACAGTACCAGTCAAAAGTTTGGACACACCTACTCGTAGAAAGTTTTTTCTTTTCGTTATTTTTACTGTTTTCCACATTTTAGAATAGTAAAGACATCAACACTATCAGATAACACAAATGGAATTATGCAAAGACCCAAAAAAAAAGTGTAAAACAAATAAAAAACGTCTTATATTTTAGATTCTTCAAAGTAGCCACCCTTTGCCTTGATAACAGCTTTGCACATTCTACCTGGAAATAAGGTATCAAGAGTCTTTCGATATCCTTTTATACAGAGTCATGATAGCATCACCTGTTTACCTGTGGAATACCTGTTTACCACAGAAGTTGGTTGAGAGAATGGCAAGAATGTGCAAGGCCGTTATCAAGGCAAAGGGTGGCTACTTTGAAGAATCTAAAATATAACACTTTTTTTAATTTGTTTGCATAATTTAATGTGTTATCTCATTGTTTGGATGACTTTACTATTCAAAATGTGGAAAAGAGTAAAAACAACCCCTGAGCCTTACCTTCTACTGTGTTAAAATATTTTGTCACGTAAGTCTCAGGCTTCCTGCTGAGGCGATGTAGCACCATTTTTTTATTAAAAGAACCCATCACAGAGGGGCAAGTCCACCGGGCCTTGTTAAGTCTCTCATTTTGTGATCTTGCTGTGAGCCTGTTAATTACATTGTATTGGCTTGGGACAGCCTCCATTGTCATAGTGCTGCAGGCTTCTTCTGACTGATGAGCAGCCCATAACTTGGCTGGTGCTGAAATATGTTGAAATGACTCCACATAAACCTGATAACTCAGATTCAGCCAGTTTGCAACCAGTTCAAACAAAATGTAAAAAACAGTTAAAGGGATAGTTCGGAATTTTGGACATAATGTCTCAATTACGACTTACCCATGATGTAGTTGATTGATGGAAACCATTTTCAGATAATTCCATGCTGTCCCTTCTTTTGGACATACACACATTGCTAATGCTAGCGCAACTCGTAGGAAACTAGTAGCATCCACTACCAAACGCACTTAAACACTCCACAGTGCACCCAAAGCAAATAAAATACGACGACAGTCTATCGGGGTTATTTTCAGTGATTATACCATCATTTTTCAAGTCAAACTATCGTTGAATCCTTTACTTTGTGCTCACCTAAATTCTCACTAGCATTAGCAATGTGTGTATGTCCAAAAGAAGGGACAGCATGGAATTATCTGAAAATGGTTTCCATCAATCAACTACATTATGGGTAAGTCGTAATTGAGACATTGGGCTCTATTTTCAAACCAGCGCAAGGGGACGGTATAGTCAAATGCAAGCTTGTTGACAGCATCAACGTCTTAAAACTGGCGCTATGGCGTTTCTCAGCAATACCGCTAGGATCAACAAATTCTCACCATAACATCCTTTCGCTTGCGCTGCAGTGGGATGGGTGGCGCTGTCTGGGGCGTGTTCTAAAATACTTTCGGCTCAGTGACAATTTGAACCAACGAAAACCCATTGCATTATGATCACCTGGAACCACCTCTTAGCGGGAACGCAATAGACTCTGGCAATTTGGCAACTTATTCGTCATGTAGTTCTATGTAGTGTCTATAGGTGATGCCAACATTACACTTCCATTTAATGAACAAATAGCCTATAATTATTATTAATTAATTAATTTTAATTTAAACTACTAGAATAAAACAGGACAGCTTACAAGAAACTTGCGATCATGTAGGCCAATAGCCTATAATATATAAATTACACATTGACACAGTTGAATCATAAGCCTACCATTTGAATCATAATTATGCCTACATCACCTAATGTAGGCTAATTAATGCATTCGCCACCTCCTCCCGTGCCTTCCGAACTTCTGGGATACGAGGTGGTGTGGATTGTGATCCATAAATTACTACAGTCCTAGCCTGTACTTCTGTTGCAAGTATGTCTGATTCCTGTGCGGAAAATCGCTCTTGTCGTTGATGGTCCAGTGCGTTTGGGTTGCTCATTATGAAATTGCATGGAGCGATTGCGTTCCAACTGGCTTTTTTTTAAAGCATGAGAACAACAATTTGATTGGCTACCATAGAGACACACCTTGGACATTTAAACCCAGCCTTTTAGCAATACCGCCATAAGGTGCGCCAAGATTGCCGTCATGAAATTACCAAATTTCTCGCCGACACGCCCTCAGAGCGATACCGCCAAGCGATTACTCTTGCGTTCACCATTGCGTTTGGGTTATTAAAATAGAGCCCAAAATGTCCAAAATTCCGAACTATCCCTTTAAGAACAGTTCATTAGTTTCAAACCATGACCATTTTTTCTGTGGTACTATTTTACCTCAGTGATAATAACAGAAAATGATACATAATATGACTATAATAATTGATATCTAACGAAACACTAAATCAAACACATTACAGCATTATTGCTACATTCTTTCACGCTATTGGGTAAGGAGATCTGTACATGAGAAGAGAAAGCAACCACACTAATGTCTCTATTCACAAGAGAAAAGCATCATGGTATTCAAGGTGCTCCCTGAACTTGCACACCTACATTGTGATACTGACACGTGCGCATAAATTTAACTGAAAGTGGGGTGCATGGCAAATAATGTTTTGTGGGAAAAAAATATACATTTTTTTAGATAGAGGGCAAGTGGGGATGCCTGCTGAACGCACTCCCTCCTGCTCCACTGTCCTCCTATTCGTTCTTTTAAACTTATTTCAGCAAACTGTTCTTGCTAAAATAAGATGTACAACGTTTGGACTTAGTGGGTTTTCAGCTGCTAAAATCATTTCAACTATGACATTACTATCCAGATACTTAAAAGTAAACAGCTAGCAAGCTAACTTTTCCATTGAGTTCAATAGGAAAATTTGTCAGGAGAAACAACCCTTAAAGTGATCTATTCATATCTACTGCATATCTGGCAGCAGAGTGATGGTTTGAGGCTTGTTTGATACCTCAGACCCTTGATGATTTACAGCCATTTTATTATGAGAAATTCCGGAAGTAAGTACATCATACAGGGGTTTAAGTATACATTTAGAGAAAATTTTGCTTACTTAATGACTTTCTCGTCCTGTCAACTCAACAAACCTACTTAATAGTATGGAAGGGTGCTGATTCGGACACAGCCCTGGTCCTGGAAAGAGCCGGATTAGCTGGATAACTGCACTGAGTAAAACCCGGAACAGCTCTTTTTCTTCAGTCCATGTTCCAGATTTGGGAGGGTTCCAGGTTTTACTCAGTTATCCAGTTAACGCACTAGTCCTGCTTTGTGAAATACCCCCCTGGTTTCTTGTGTCTGAATCGGTCGCTGATCTTAAGGAAAAAACAAAAACCAGCAGACTCTGTGGCTCTCCAGGATTGAGTATCACTGCAATCAAAAAGAAAAATGCATCCATATAAAGCAGGGGTGTCTAATCTTATCCGAAAAAAGGCTGGTGAGGGTGCATGTTTTTTTTAGCCCAGCACTAAGAGACCTGATTCTACTTAAGGTCTTGATTGAAGACCATGATGAGTTCATTAGTTGAATCATGAATTAATTTTTCATGTAACTTTTTCATGCAAGTTAAATGTTATATAACTGCTCTCATTTTTAATGTGGGAATTTCCCATTGCTTCCAGCAAAACAGCATGCCCCTGTACAAAATGTTTAAATACTGTAGCATATCCACGGTTGTAAGTAATCAAACTGAGTGTCGCTTGTCAACCTTGCTGTCAGTCATCTTCTGTGCTTAATTAGTGGTGATTAATTTGTCAGCTTTGATGATTGAAGTGGTGCAAATGGGATAATTGTTTGAGAAGCGGCTTGATAAAGAGGCTATCGACCTCTAGCTGGTGAAGGACTGAAGTACCATGTGAGAAAGCAAGGGGAGACAATCTGGTGGCCCTATGCATGACAGCCCGTGCAACCATATCTACATCTTATCTTTTTACATTTATAATAAGCAAAACTATATCTGTTTACCAGTTGTTTTATGTTGTTTTTTCCCCCGACAGATCATTACATTCCCTGTAGACGCTGGAATCAATGTGAATGTTTAATTAGTGGAATGAAGCGTTGTGGTACAGGGGGGGAGGGGCTGGAGCAGGCTGCTAAACAAACAGCACTGACTGTTTCAACGGGACTGCATGCGATGATTCAGCATGACAAGGCATGAATTATTGAGACGCGCTCGGCTCCTGCTCGGAGCAATGCTTCACTCGCGCACAGAAGCCAGCAAGGCAAACAAAGGCACAAAAGGAGCTTTTCATTGAGGCCTTCTAACAATAATTTATATCAGTTGTAAGTAAGATAAGCACGAGCTGAATTATATCAGCATAAATACTAAGGCTATTGTGTATACAGGAGCAGTGGAAAAACACTGTGTTCGGCCTTCAAGGAGGCGGCCTTAAGGGGAAACTGCACTCCGTCTTGTGCTTAACAGGCAGTGTTTTTTTCTGTGTATCTATCATTTAGAAGTAGTTTGTATATGTGTGTGTTTGCATGTGCTCTTGCGTGTACAGGTACATGCATGTTTGTGTGTGTGTGTGCGTTTCTGCATGCATGTGCTTGCGCACGTACAAAGTACAAGTATATGCACATCTGTGCGAATCTGTGTATATTTGTGTGTGTGAATCCTGCAAGCATCTGTTGTTATTTGCGAGTTTAATGTATGGGCACAGAACAAGGGTCCAGGAGGTTTGAATGTCACCAGCCCCAGTGGCAAAGGGCAGGTATTGCAACTTTCATAAAAGCCATGGCAAAAAAGAAAGATTTGCCATTGAATCCCATTATAAATTACAAAGTTACACTGACTTGATAATATTATTTTAGACATTTATATTTATGCTCTGAACTTAGGCTATACTATGCACCTTCACGCTCACCACCATGCAAATTGTTACTGGCTCTATCTTCTTTTGAAATATGAATGTTTCTCAATTTCATCCTTGTCTTGAAAGAACGGTTTTTGAACAGTCCGAAATAATAATAGGATTTATATTTGCTTTCCAGCAAGGCCCTTAACTCAAACTGAAAAACACCTCGCCCTGTTAACAGTACTCATATGCCTATGTTCAATAGATTAAACCTGCTAAAATGAGTTTACTCTCTGTTGCACAAATCTGGAAGAGGCCGATTGATTTTCAACAACCGGAGATAAATCCACATTCCGCATTTTATGTCACTGGCTGTTGCCTTGTCTTGAGCTCCAACAAACCTCATCAATCATGCGTTGCCACGTGTAAGCGGTCCCCACACATCCTTATCCACTCCTTTCTCAGCCCTTTAAGATTAACTAACCCTTTCGGCCGGAAGCCTTGCAGATTGTATCGTGCTTTTAATCTGTAATCTCTGAAGTCTCGGTCCGCTGATCTTGTCATTCTCCACTGGAATCTGAAGAAATGGCTACATTTCTCCCAATTTATTAAGAGCGTCATGTTTTGCTCGCCGGCAGGGGTTGGCTTGGCCCCATCCTAACCAGGGGAGTTGTTACCAGGTGACAGGAATAATAAGGAGCTTGCTACTCGTTTGGCCATTGCTTGCAGGTTGTGATGATTGTGTACTTGCCTGTGAAAGCAATTGTAAAGAGCGGCCATATCACAGAAGGCCAATACGATGCCTGGTGCAACATGAAATGGCCACATCAATCGTGCAACATGTGACACTGTGTATTTTCCCCTAACCTTTGGCTATGGTCTCACCATAGAGTAAATACAGGAAGCTCCAAACACCCAACATGTACCCATAGACAGAAAATGCAAATATAATGTATGTTCCTTGTTAACATTTATTTTATGAACACAAAAATACTTTGAATATCATCTTTGATTTATAGTGAACTACAGTAGCAAACCTATTTTAAAAAATGGCTTCTAAACATTTGAATTGGGTTGACCAAGATTCAAAGATACTGCAAGGTTGCACTTATTCAAAGTCTATTTTAATGCTGTACAACATAGTTTCTTCTTATTATTTTTTTCTATTTTAAATTAATGAATTCACTATCCATGTTTCTCCATGACTGACATGAAAGAGCTTCTTGAGGTAATGAGTTGCAGTGACAATCATACACAGGTCCCAGTGGACTTAAAGCAGCCCTTATATAGCGCTGTTCCAGATAACTTTCTGTTCTTGCTAAATGACATTTTGAAACACACCACACAAGGCCTCAGCATAAATAATCTTTGGAAGCCTGCGAATGCAGATAAAAAACGACCTAGTAAAAGGGGAAAAAATGGGACAATGCAATGGGTGAAACGGGTTGATAAGGACAGCGGCGCTACAAGAAAGGTGACTGTGTGCATAAAAGTAATTGATTATCTCATCTGCTGTCCTGCTGGGTTTTATATCACTTGTGAATTATTGCCATTTGATTACAGAGTCCTAATTTATTCCAGTGAGCATATCCCGGGGTCAAAGTTGAAATAGAGCATGTAGCATCTACAAGGGTGGCAGGACACATTAAATTCAACTTTGATCGAGTTGGTGGAAATGTTGTTGAAACTATGATGGAAATGTTTTGTTTTTTTAAATGTATTTATTGCTTTTTTCTGTTATAGATGAATCCATCCTTCTGTCTTTCATACAAAACCAACGGTTCCCTCTTCACATGGGGCTCCAGGTAATACATTCATGATGATCATAAATTAACATTGATAATAAATAATAACTTAACCACCAATTTCCTTCATTTTACTAATGTCTTTGAATCAGCAGAGGCTAATTCCAACTCGTTAATAAAACTCAATTATATTCCACGTTTTTTTTCATGATTGCAGTGGTATATCTAAAACACCTATGTGGTGGGACAGAATGATGTCTGGTGGTGCCTGTGTAGATACCTTGATAATAAGTTGTTCCAGTTGGATGTGTCAGTCCATTTGCACTATCGATTTTTGTACCATCAGTTGCTGAGATTCCGTGCGTACAGGGGAGATTGGGGGTGGGGGGATTGCTTCCCACTGCCTTATAGGCTGAAAGTTTAACTCGTGTCCATAGTTTGTGAAAAGCAACCACTGCTCGTGGTGTGAAACTCAGAAGCAGAATCTGGAAATGAGAAATATAAATATTCCCTTCTGTATTCCCCTCCTTTTTTTTTTACCCATTTCTTCTTCATGTTTCAACGTCAAGTTAATTTATGCTTGTAGAAAATATCCCCCGTTCCACTCAAGGCAGTGGAAACTCTTTATGACTTAAGGGGTGTCTACAAAGCCTAGGATTACAACGTGGGAACATCTTTGCAAACATGCTAATGAAAGTTTTAATCATGAATTTTGTTGGGAACTTTATTTATATATTCTATAAATTCTCTTGTACAAATCGCCAATTAAAAATGCTTATGCTGCAAAAGTCCAACAACAAAATAACAAGTTATAAGTTCTAATTCCCATATAATTTAAGTTAGATCGCTACATACTTTCCCTTTCACATTTTCTATGACGTCCCAAATCATGTTATTAGACTGTCTTTCTATTATACTTGGTCAGCTGTTTATTCTGTTCGGGTCAATGGTTACGTAAAAAAAAAGAAGCTGTTCCAGCTGAGAGAAAATAAAACTATTTCACCTTCCAGCTTCAAAATAATTTATACAGTGCATTGGGGGACCCTGGGATATAAAGCAGAAATCCTTTTAAATTCCTGCTGCGTATCTGGAATTGAAGATAAAGGGCAATGGTAAACTGAATGTTCATCATCTTATAGCACTAAGAGACAAAAGCGATCTGTTTGATCAAAGCTAGAGGGTCAAGCTGAACAGCTGTTAAGAGGAGAAAGAAATTGGTAAAGGTACATTACACAAATCTCCTAACCCCTCTCTTTTCTATTGTTAACGGCTGAAGTCCCAGCTGACATTTTGAAAGCACAGCAGATGCCAGCCTTGGCTTGATATTTACAGTATACTGAACAAATGTTTGCACACAAAAAAAAATGTTTTCTTATAACAATACATATAATGAGGCAGGATACCTAATGGGCCCAGTTTTCTCCTTTGTGGGATCTGACAAATGAATCTTGGAACTCCCGCATTATTTACACGTAGCACTTCAGCTGTCTGGTGCATATTCCCAGGTCTGTGACTTATGAGGACTTGAAACGGTGGCATGGCATTAGGTTCCCTATGCAGTCAACACACATCATGAGCTCCTGCCATAATAATATTGTTATAATAAAGAATAGTGCTTTACTGATGCTGTCATCAATATAAAATAAAAGATGAAAACTGGAGAGTAAAGAATCGAAAAAGAAAACGACGTAACATGGTGTTTTACAGAGCGACACTACAAAGACCACTCACTCAGAAGAGTCGCCTACATGACTCTGTGACCATGCATTTTATCTTTATTTGTGCATATAATTTGGATATTAGCAAGAATATAAATCTGTTCACATACCAACTATACCCCCCGACACACACACACACAAATACACACACACACACACACACACACACATCCAGGCAATGCAGCCAGCATGCAGGCTCCCTTCCACCAGCAATCCTTAGTTTCTAAGAGAACCGAAGGATTGGTGGTGGAAGGGAGATGGTAAAATAGTTTTTAACGGTAAAATAGTTTTTACCATCTAATCTCACAAGCAAAACTGTACAGAGACCCAGTAGCCCTCAAAACTCATTCTCTCTGCATAATAATAAAGAATAAAGTAAATGGTTCTTGACTTTGTATCCAAGGGATTTGTGTGATGCGGGAAAACTGTCTTAATGCCTTCTTATCGACTGATAATAGCTTTAAACTGACTTATTTGGACCAGACAGATGCTAAGATAATGGGCAACATGATATGATACAACATTCAGTGCAGCAGTGAGCTGACACATTTTATGCACCACTGATGCTGTAGATTAAGTGAACAAATAATCCTCAAAAAGTAACCTAATCACCAGAACTTCTTATTCATTTTTAATAGTTTTTACCATCTAATCTCACAAGCAAAACTGTACAGAGACCCAGCAGCCCTCAAAACTCATTCTCTCTGCATAATAATAAAGCAAGTACGTAGGCTACGTAAAATGTGTTAATGAGTGTCTTCTCAACCCCCTTCTGTCACGCAAGTCCCTGGTTGGTCAGTATTATACATTAGATGTAGACCTATAGGGAAGGTGAAAGATTAAACAATAGTAGTCAGAGATTAAAGTCACTTAACAAGCTTTTACCTGCAATGTATGTTTGAGTTACCTTAAACATGAGGTCCCTTCTTCAATTCCTGTAAATGGTGATACGATATGCCTCCAGGTAGTCTTGCCCATTCTTTACATTAGGATTGGTCACCGAAGAAACGAAACGCTTTGTAAACCAGAGGAATTCTTCATTTTCTGCAATAACATCTGAGAAGGTGTGTTTCAGGCAGAGATGGAGAACAGCCTGACTTTGACTTGACAGACTTTAAAATGTCTTTGAAGCATCATTCATTTAACCTGTATAACACGATGACATTCAACACCACTCACAACCACGAGCAATTAAACGTATGACACAAATACAAAAGGAGCATTTGTCAAATGGCGTTTGCACAATGACACAACAACGTAACACTGCATGTCACAGGTCATATTGAAAAATATATTGCTTTGGTATATATTGGCAATATTCTAGTATAGTAGCTACTCTTAATGTAATGAAAGAATCACCACATGACAAAGATATGACTCCACAGTTAAAAGCTAACCTGAATATATAGATCTGTTTCTGCTTCTATGTACCATTATGCAATACAATAATTCCAGGCAATTTACTGTCAGACCTCCAATGGTTGTTGTGACTATGGCAATGTTTTGTCAGCATTTTGTCCTCAAATTTAATAAATTAATTTGAATGTAACTTTTAATACGGTAAATTGGTATATTTCCTTCTGATTATTTTGTGCATTTTTGTGATAGTTCTCTGTAAAAAAAACAAAAAAAAAAACCACTATTCAAATAAATTGATTTAGGCAAAAACCATCCCAAATGCACTAAGCACTGACTATTTTCTGAGATATCCTTGTGCTAGTAGACACTCCTTGTATCCTGCATTGATTATGCATCTCTCATTTTCTTTATTGCACTTAGAGCAGTATACTTGTCACTGCAAATATCAAGCAAGCAGCACTGAAAAGGTCAACAATTTAAGAATGTTTAACGTCTAAAATATTACAGCGACATTTCCTAGATTAGATGAATGAAACACTCATTGCTTTCAGGTAACACTGAAAGGGAATATTAATCTGCAATATTAATATTCTCACAAAGAGTCTACCACAGGTAGGCTACATGATTCTTTCAATTCAAATTCAGGACTAGTTTGTACTGGTGCATAATAGAATACAAATCAATGCTGTGCAGAAAAAAACAGCCACTAAGGCAGAGCAATATATTTTCCATCATTGCCGATTGAGTGAAAGAGTTTTTAGGGAAAATAAATCTAAGATGGGTGTAAAGTCGTGACATGGTTTTTGTGATGCCTGCACATCTCGCATGCAGTTGGGATTGTACTGAATAGAATCCAAAAGCTCATAATGGCAAAACAGCCCGGTGCCGTTACATCCATCGCAAAACATTAACAGCATAAATTAGACCTTTTTTTTTGGTGATTCAACACATGGCCTTTCTCATTTGTCACATTGAGTGTGCTTTATTTCACTGCAGGGATATAATGTGAATAATGAGCTGGATAACAGTATGAGAGCCATAATATTGAAATACTTGCATCTGATAATTATTCAGGATGTACTGCACCTTTGCTAAACCCCTTAATAATGCCACTCTTTTTGTCCTAGAATGCGATTGATTAATATACAGTGAGCACCATAATTCATTGGACAGTGACACACCTTTTGTCATTTTAGTTCTGTACTCTAGTACTTTGAGTTTGAAAAGATATAAATAATAAAGGTTGAAGTGGAGACTGTCAGCTTTAATTTGAGGGTATTTTCATCCATATCGGATGAACCGTTTAGAAATTATAGAACCTTTTGTACATAGTCCCCCTCATTTTGACAGTCTGCACTTCAAGTGCTAAAGTACAGAACCAAAATAACAAAAAATGTGTCACTGTCCAATGAATTATGGTGCTCGGATATACGTATATACCTTCCAAATTTCACCCCATTTCCATAGCCTACTACTGATTTGTTTAAAAAATTGTTATTGTAGATTGTGGATATTGGGACAAGTTTCTTAGACAAATTATAAATAATACTACAGCATATAAAACAATGTCTTTTTAAACATTAGGTTGCTTTGCTTATGTCGTGTCACCCTGAGTGAAATAAATAATCTGTTTGTGGTTTCTGACTTAAAGGCATACTGAACTTTGTTTGAACATAATGTTGTTTACCGATATTAGTCATAACATTCAAGCTCACCTTCATGAGTTGCTCCAGTGGTCAGAAACTGACCAACGAAGAATTACGTTTTTCCTCTCTCCATTCACTCCCATTGCATGGTGAAAGAGGTCTCAAAAGCACACTTTTAGCACATATACAAAATTACGATACAAAATTACGACATCTGGAACCGAACGTTTGATAAGCTCCATTCACGATATTTTACACTTTTTCCAAACAAAGGTTTGGAAGAAGAAATGGTCATTCGCTTATTAACTTCCTTGTTTGCTTCATGCACCGTAACGGTCCCCTCACTTCCTGAAGCGTGTGTCAGTAAACAAACCGAACAGCAAAGAAGCTAGCAACAGTTGCTAGTTCTCAGAGAATCGCTATTCAAAGTAAAATTCAAAAGTTTCAAACGCTTTTGAGACCTTTTTCGAAATGTAATGGAAGTGATCAGTCATTTGTGCTGACTGTAATTGTAAATCTGGAATATCTGCAAAAAGAACACCAGAATGAGAATTAAATTTCACGATGAAAGACACAATAGACAAATTGGCACAAATAATATACTAAACTTTGCTGTCAGTCAAATAAAATATGAGCCCTAATAGGGCAAGAGAGAAAGAGTGAGGATTTGGGGGGGGGGGGGGGGGGGGCTCAGACACTTTAATCTCTGATTTTCCCTTCACAAAAAGATGATGACGAATCATCCACCGAAGCAGTCATGGCTCACGAGCAGTGCCTGTTCTTGCTTTTGTCATTTATACAGAGGACTAGTAAATGTCTTTATGCACTCAGTCACCTTGATTATTTTTGTGGCTGTCTTTTTAAATCCCATTCTGCATTCCCTCCACATTGAGGTCTCTTTGATTCCTCTGCCTCGTTCCTGTGTCGGTGTGCAGAATATTGAACAGGAGTTTCTCACACAGGCAAAGAGAGTTCCCTTGAATCACAGCGCATCCAGCTCATGCTCATTATATTATATTTTAGTGCACACATGATATTATGAACATGTCTGCATTAAAAGCATGTTATTACTACCATCGATCCTAATGACAATGGGGACAAGAAGTATGCAGTTTTTTTTTGGGTCATAACCTATCTTCCCTATAACTGCAGTCAAGAACTGGAAGGGGAACTTGGCCAACTCACAAATCAGTTCAGATTATTATGTTGTCACTGCCTCGCTATGATGTACCATGGCGTTTGACTGCTATCCAAACTTTAATTTCCCCCCACTGAAGTTAACCAGTTCTTCTTACCCAAACTTATTACATCACATTGACAAGGTCATTTTCTTCGATGTCCTCAAAGAAAGTTCCATTGTCTACGCCCTCAATCCTTCCCTGTCTTGTACATTTTATATCCCAGTTTTTGTGTCACAGAACATCCCTGTTCCCCTGTTTATCTGGAAAATGCCCACTATTCTTATTTGTGTTTGCTTTATGTAATACATGAATGTTAGATGAAAACTGTTGGTTATCCTTAATTCATGCTCCAGCGTGATGTTACTGCACAGTCACAAATTATCGTCTGTAATTTAAAGCCTTGTGTTCATCATCTTCTCAGACATACGTAGTAACTAGCGATGCACTGATACTGGTATTGGGTATCAGGTCCAATACTGTGCTCATATACTCTACTCATACTCTTAAAAAATGCCAGTACCCAGACCCAATACCAACAACACCATATGGCGTTGAGTTGCTGCCAAAAATAAAAAAATAGAGAATAAAAACGGCAGCGGTTAGGTAGTACTTTAATATAAAGACGATGAAAGCACAGCAGACTGCAAGCATTCATCACTATTCACGTCACTGCACAGCCTAACCGATGATGCAAGCTTTTTGGGTATCCCTGCTTAAAACCAGACATCCTGGACATAGAGCCCCTGCTCACATCGTCCCCTCCTCTGTTTGGCCGTTTGTCAAGCTCAGGTTGGGATGCTATTATTCCCCCCCCTCTGATACTTGTCTCTCATTCTGAATCCTTAACAACAAATAAAAGTTTATACATTACTTCTGAGTGTCACAATTAAAACCTTGGCTATCGTTTAAAAGGATGTCCATGGCAATCTGCGCTGCTTAGCCTGCTCTTATCAGCCGTAGCCTAACGTTATCTTTTTAGACATTTGCTTTTTCAGTTGTTGCCATTGCCATTTATTGTTATTAATGTGTTTTTATTAATTAATTATTTCCTAATGTCTAACCATAGTGTAATGTGCAACCGTAGTCTAATGCCAGGATGCTGTGAGATTGCTCAACTAAGACATTCATTGCTTCTGCAACCAAACTATGAGCGGAAAAAACAAACTCCATGTTCTAGCTTCATTTGTATACGATTTGTAACTTTACCGAATATGGATTTTCTAAGTGCCACTATTGTCACATAGCCAGTAGTGTAGTGGAGGGTATACGCGGGTATACGCAGTATTAGGGATGCACCGAATCCAGGATTCGGATTCGGCTGGATTCGGTCCTTTTTCACAGGTTCGGGATTCGGCCGTATCCCTCACAAAAATTGGACCGAATCCGAATCCCACGTGGATTTAATTAACAGTATTAAACAGGCCCGTCCCTCCGTATATGCAGATCACACACTGTGCTTAGGGCACCAGCTCGGCGTGGTGGACCAAGTCAGCTCAGCTGGCGTTAAATTTGCGCAGAGTGTCATGCTGAATTTTATTATTAAATTGGATGAATAAACAATGTAATCCTCAAAGACATCAGAGCCACAAGCAAAAAAAGAAAATCAGGATGGCGGTGATCAAATCATGCAGACTAGTGCTAGTGCTTCAATTCACTTTCCTATAAGTTAACAATATGTCTTATAGCCTAGGATACTTATATTTATGCATGTTATTGAAGACACGTGTCTGTCCCATCTTTTTTTGTTTTACTTTGTTGCAATTAGGCAATCTCAATGTAGCCTACGTTTTGTGTTGCGCTTGAGCGCTGATGCGATACATTGTATTCAGTTGAAATCACACTCTTTCTGCTACCTGGCACCAACAGGACAGCCAGGGCCGGACCGTCCACTAGGCAACTATAGGCTGCTGCCTAGGGTGGCACTATGACCAGGGCAGCCAGGGCCGGACCGTCCACTGCTGCCTATAGTTATAAGCTATTCTGCAGCCCCCGCTATTATCCCTTTAAAGCCGGAGCATTCTAATTTCGAAATAATAGTTTTGAGGGTTTAACGTTTAATATCTCTGCCGTCCAATCACTGATTTTATTCTTTTTAACTGCTAGTTACAGAAGATAAAATTAGCTACAATTTCTTATGATTGGTTCATGTGTTTATTGGGTGTGAATTTAATTCTAGATCACTAGATGAAACCGCTTGACAAATATTGAATTCTCCATTTGCCTCACCGCGGAAAGAAGTATCTCTTCTGACGACATCACAGCAGGTGAGAGAAAGCCAGTCAACCTCTGAACGTAAGAGGGATTTATGATCACATTTAACCATACATGTTACTTCAAAAAATATATTATTTTGTATAAAATCCGGTGTTTGTACCGCCGATTTTCTCAGATTGTAACGTGGAATTTGCTAACGTCAGTGTAAAGCTCTAACTTAGCTTGCTTTGGCCCCCTGTAAGGCCTATAGCCTACTTCCCCCAGCTCGTTTTGAGCTGAAATTGTGAAAATGTCTATCACGCTATTAACATAACATTAAGTGAACAGATACATGTGAGTACTTTCCATATTTAGTGTAGACTAGATCGCTAAATAATAACAAAAACTAATAACCATAACGTTAGTCTAACAGTTAACATTAGCTCTCAGCGCGCCATTTTATTTTCTGAGGCGTTTTTTTTTTTTCTTACTTGTATAATGTTGGCTCTGCTGTCTGTCTTGGTATCTTTATACATTTTATACTCAACTATTAGTCTTGTCAGTAGCAAGGCTACTAGCTAGCTAGTGTTTTCACGTAGCCTAACATCTAAGTTTCCTTCAAACGTTAAAGTTTGAAGGTAACTTATTTGGCATTTGTTTTTGATCAGTCCTGTCGAAAATGAATGGAGAAGTAAACTAAACAGCAAACATTTAGGCTACTAACAGCAGCTTCATGTTTTATTTTCTGACTCACATTTTTGACATGAGAAAGATTAGCCTGTTTAGACAAATATTAAGACAAAAATACTTAATTCAGTTGAGCCAATGTTACTGATGATTTAGGTTTGTTGATTCAGAACAATCTATTGGACATTATGTCATTTTATTGTTTTCTCTTGTTATATTGTATTTTACGGCGGCATTTTTAAAGCTTGCCCATAGGGCGGCAAATTGATCAGAACCGGGGCTGAGCGCAGCCCGTATTATATTGTATGCTACCTTCATTTATTGTGATGGGGACGTGGTTATGCCTGGTTATTTTTTTATTATACAACAATGAGATTCGAGCGAGTAACGTGATTGGCCAAGACGCATTCCACCAGTGCTGGTATTTAGTATAACCTCACTGCTATTGCGTAGACGCGTTCTATGGAGCATTACATCGGAAGCATAAACAACAAAAATATCAACAGCTACAGGGTGCTAGCAATTTGGCGAATCGAAAATAAAGAATGAGTTAATCAAAAGTTATTGTTTCAATATTTTTTAATTATTTGCTAAACGTTTATGGTAACATTGATGTATAAAAGCAACAGTTCACTCAAGGTTCTATTTCGTTCCTCCGACCATTAGGGTCATCAATATGGATGGCCTTCTGTGGCCAGATGCATCAAGACTTTTATACCAGAATTGTCATAGTACATGACCCCCGCGTAGTAACGTAATTCTTCCCATAAATGGGGGATCGTCACTGCGGAAGTCCTCTTCAATTTCCTCGCCAATTAATATTGAGACGTGAGACTGTTTGTATACTGTGTGAATCCCCTATCGGCTTGTGACTTTGGTCGGGGCTACGGTTAACATCCGTGAATAGCTTTGCTATTTTGTTCGGATAGTCGGCTTTTGGATACTGTTGTGGTAGGCACGTGTGCTACCGCATTTACTGTGATTATTGGTTTCCCACGGTCCTCTGCCTTCTGTGCGATCCACCCTGGAAGATTCCAATTTGGGAGGATCTGTTATCACAACAGCGGCACTGTTTGGCACCCTCGACCAAACATGATGAGTCGCTGGCTATAGCCACTGAGGAGCCCGACCCGTCGATAATGGAGTGCGGCTCCCCCGTCCAACAGACGCTACTCAACTCCAGAGCCCCCTCGACAAGGAGGGCCTATGGGTATACAGTCAAGCCGGAAAGTCTCCACACTCCTTTCACCTGCTCCACGTTTTATTACGTTACAGACATATTCTACAATAGATTGAGTTCATTTTTTGTCTCAAAATTCTACACAAAATAGCCCATAATGACAAAGTGAAAACAGGTTTTTAGACATTTGTGCTAATTTATTAAAAATCTAAATGTAAAATATCATATGTACACAAGTGTGCACACCCTTTGATATGACACCCAAAAGTGAGCTGAGGTGCATTTTGTTTTCACTGATACTGCTTGAGATGTTTCTACAACTTAATTGGAGTCCACCTGTGATAAAGTCAATTGATTGGACATGATTGGGGATTGCCAACACCTGCCTATATAAGGTCCCACAGTTGACAGTGCATGTCAGAGCAAACTCCAAGCCATGGGGTCAAAGGAATTATCTGCAGACCTCAGAAACAGGATTGTGTCAAGGCATAGATCTGGAGAAGGGTAGGGAAAAATCTCTGCAGCTTTACAGGTCCCAAAGAGCACAGTGGCCACCATCATTCGTAAATGGAAGAAGTTTGGAACCACCAAGAATCTTCCTAGACTTGGCCGCCTGGCCAAACTGAGCAATCGGGGAAGATGGGCCTTGGCCAGGGAGGTGAGCAGGAACCCGAGGGTCACTCTGACAGAGCTCCAGCGTATCCTTGTGGAGATGGGAGAACCTTTCAGAAGATCAACCATCCAGGCAGCACTCCCACCAATCAGGCCTTTATGGTAGAGTGGCCAGACGGAAGCCCCTCCTTAGTAAAAGGCACATCACAGCCCACTTGGAGTTTGCCAAAAGGCACCTAGAGGACTCTCAAACCATGAGAATCAAGATTCTCTGGTCTGATGAAACCAAAATGGAACTTTTTGGCCTGAATACCAAGCGTCACGTCTGGAGGAAACCAGGCACCGCTCATCACCTGGCTAATACCATCCCTACAGTGAAGCATGGCGGTGGCAGCATCATGATGTGGGGATGTACACCGAGATCCTTGAAGAAAACCTGCTCCAGAGCGCTCTGGACCTCAGACTGGGGCGAAGGTTTACCTTCCAACATGACAACGACCCGAAGCACACAGCCAAGAAAACAAAGGAGTGGCTTCGGAGAAAGTCTGTGCATGTCCTTGAGTGGCCCAGCCAGAGCCCAGACCTGAATCCAATTGAACATCTGTGGAAAGAGCTGAAAATGGCTGTGTACCGACGCTCCCCATCCAACCTGATGGAGCTTGCAAGGATATGCCAAGAGGAATGGGCAAAAATGTCCAGAAACAAGTGTGCCAAGCTCGTAGCTTCTTTCCCAAGACGCCTTGAAGCTGTAATCCCTGCCAAAGGTGCAGCAACCAAGTATTAGGCTAAGAGTGTGTACAGATATGTAACCCCTAAATAACCTATTTTTGTCAGTAAAATAAAATTGCATATTTTCTAAAAACCTGTTTTCACTTCGCCATTATTGGCTATTGTGTGTAGATGTTTGAGGCAAAAAATGAACTCAATCTATTGTAGTATAAGTCTGTAACGTAATAAAACGTGGAGAAGGTGAAAGGGGTGTGCAGACTTTCCTGCTTGACTGTATGTGGCAGCTATTCAGCATGTAGTCTTTGAAAGAAGGCTCGGACCCTGTACACTGTCCGATCCCTGTACTGTTTGACTTCTTACAGTCCTTACTCGATAACGGGAAGGCAGCCATCACACTGAAAACTTATGTGGCTGCCATATCCAGCAGGCATGTCTGGGTACATAACAAGCCTGCAGGGAGCCATTACCTCATCACCCGATTCCTGAAAGGAGCTAGGAGGCTGAGACCTGCGAGGTCACTAGTAGCTCCCTCTTGGTACTGAGAGCGCTCACAGTTCAGCCCTTTGAGCCTCTCGAGACGATCAGCCTTAAGTGGCTTTTGTTTAAGACAGCTTTTCTGCTAGCGATGGCATCAGCAAGACGCGTTGGTGAACTCTGCACTCTCTCCATCAGCGCAGAGTGTCTAAGATGGAGACCGGCCGACTCAGGAGACACATTGCGGCCTAATCCATCGTTCCTGCCAAAAATCGTTTCAGCATTTCACATCAGCCAGCTAATCGAGCTTGCGGCGCTTCACCTCCTGCCAGGTGAAGACCGTTGGGACGCACACCTGATATGTCCAGTGCATGTGCTGCCACGCTACGTCGAAGCTACCGCTTCCTTTAGACGTACAGGGCAACTCTTTGTCTGCTACGGCAAGACTAAAGGGACAGCGCTCTCGGCGCAAAGCCTCTCCCGGTGGGTAGTGAAGGCAATAGCCACAGCCTATGAGGCAAGCGCTAAACCCTCGCCTATTGGTGTCCACGGCCGGTCCACCAGAAGTATGGCTACTTCATGGGCAGCCCTGGAAGGCGTACCTTTTAAAGATATTTGTGAAGCGGCGATATGGACGTCCCCGTCCACATTTACAAGGTTTTTTCACGTCAATGTGGCACCAGGCTCAACGGTCGGTGCAGCCGTCTTACCTGCAGCCTTGGCATCCACGCAAGGATGATAGTCCCTCCTGACACTTTGGGTATAAGTCATCCATATTGACGACACAAATGGTCGGAGGAATGAAATAGAATGAACGGTTATGACGGTAACCATGTTCTATGAGTTCCGGATGAACATTAGGGATCATAGTCACTCGGGACCTTTTCAAAGGCGAGAAAATTGTTAGTTTTAGACGTGTTTGTTATTTAATAAATTGTATTTTGTATTTTGTATAAATTGTAATTGTATTCACTTCTTAATCCCCGCTGGTGCACGTATCAATTAATACTCATCAATTTGCTAAATTAGAGTATACCCACTTCTCCAAGCACTACTACACCACTGCACATAGCTAGCCCATTTAACAAGCAACCCCCCACGCAGTCTTTCCTGCAACTATACCGAAAGATGAAAAAATCCAATGCACCCAAAGCCTCGGTCGGATACACATCTCCATATTGCACTGGGTTGAAACCCCTCGCAAGCCAGTTTGCGACTCCCATAGGAAATTAATGATTTTTGGCCAATCATTTGTCATATGTCGGAGTCTGCGTGAAGGTGGCTTAAGTTCCAGAATCTGGTCAATCAAGTAGTTACCACAGATAACACCCCAGTTGAGCATGTGTCATATTATAAGTACCTTTGTCTTGAGCTTGATAAAGATCAGGATTTCATATTATTGGAAGTTCATACTCACAAAACTTGAGCTGAAGCTGACTTTTTTTTCCTCTTTCAGAGCAAGTCCTGTTCTTACTTTGTTGCAAGGAAAAACTTTTCTTCCAACAATGATTTTTGTAAAGCCCTTACTCATCACTGCCTAGGTTGTGGTGATCTCTTCCTTAGCAACCTGCAAAATCCGTATATTTCCATTTTCAAAGCTGCACTAGCTACACTACCATTGTATCTTTGTACAATGAAACCTTTAAGTCATAGTTTTTATAATTTATGCTCACAATACTTGCTTAACTTCCAAGTACCAAGAGCAAGAACTGACTTAGGTAGGAAGGCTTTCAACTTCTTGACTCCTTGGGATAACCTTCAAGAAACACTCAACCAGCAAATATGATTTATTTTATCAAGTCCTTTTAAAAATATTCATGCATTTCATAAAATACGTTTGAACTAGGGTTTCCATGGTAAATTCATTCAATTTTGTTTTTAATTCATCTAGCATATGTATACATTTGAAGGTGACTTTTCACATATGTGAAAAAGTGTGTAGTGTCGTTAGATACATTAAGAATTTGGCAGTGAAGACAGATAGTTAAAATGTCTTAACAGTCATCACATGGAGGCACCAATGAATGTGTAGAATATATAAATTTATATATGGCTTCACACTAGGTGCAAAAGTATAATTAATCTGTCTCATAAAATTAATTATTAAATCATGATCATGAATTTCAATGTTAACTATTAAAATAATAATCAATAACTTGATCTGAAGGCGTACGTTCTTTTGGAGGATAGGCTCAAATGTTTATCCAAACAACGATCAGACCGACGACCAGGTTTAACAAAATACAATTTATTAAATAACAAACACGTCTAAAACTAACATCCTAAAAGCAACGAATGATATGGAAAGCGAAATGAAGTGTAGATAAAGAATGAGGCATATAGAATTCACAGTTCTATTTCTGTATGTGCGCCAGAACACGTGGTGTTCAGAGATCACAAGACGTATCTCGAGGGGGAAATACAAATCTAGCTTTAGCATGAAGCTAACGTGGCCTGAAACATGGCGTGTATTGAGGCTATAGAAATTTAGCTACGTCTAGCTAAATTCCAGGCCCCTATCCGTTTACAGGCACAGGATCCTAGATTTAATGGGTTAGGCATTAGTACAAAGGGAGATTGCATGCACAGATCTCGATTTAAAAGAAAGGCGGTTTGTAAATTAGTGTTAGAGTCAGTTAGAGTAGGCTCTGTAACTTTAGCTTATGCAAGGCTAATTGGCTGTCGATAGCCTGCTGTGTTAAGTTCTAAATGAACGTTACTCTAAATACACACAATGAATACAATCAAACATGTAATTACATTGACAATTAACATTAAACAAAAATTTTCCTAATTGGCAAGGCAGCTTCATTTATAGAGCACATTTCATACACATGTGCAATTCAATGTGTTTTACATATACGATAACTAGATTAATAGAGGAAAGAATTAAAATAAATAAAAAAGATAAGGCAATAAAATTAGCAGCAGATAACAGAAGTAACTGAATAAAAACAAAATGCCTGAAAATGGGGGTACTATGTGCAAAAGTTTCTATAATTTCTAAATGGTTAATCCGATATGGATGAAAATACCCTCAAATTAAAGCTGACAGTCTGCACTTTGTCGCCATTGTCATTGTATCTTTTCAAACTCAAAGTGCTAGAGTACAGAACCAAAATAACAATAAATGTGTCACTTTCCAATGAATTAGGGTGCTCACTGTATAACTGGACATGATGCAAAACTTAACCCTACCTTTTAAATGAATTGCTTACTAAAATAACAGCAAAAACTTCACTTCAGGAGCTGTGACTATAGGTAATTGGTACTGTGATTTAATGCAGTATCAACTCTGCCTTTCCCAGAATCTTGGATATAGTGGGTCTGACAAAACCCTAAAATGAAAATTTACAAATAAATATAATAAAGCTGAGTCCAGGGGGAAATCAGAGACATGTCACCTCCTTTATAGTAACAGACCTTCTGTTTAATGTTCAGTGATTTTTTTTATTGATCTTCCTCCAAAGGACCATACACTGGGGACTATTATTTGGGCTCATATAATCACGCCATTATAAATCCATTCACCACCTTATCTATTTCACTTTTCTTGTTTTTCGCTTCTAAAGGGCAGAATTGGCTAAAACTGATTGAAACATTTTTTAAAAATCACTTGGAATTGACTTGGAATATGTTTTGGAAAAATTGTTTAAGTCTAGTTGTATTGCAATGTCTAAATATCATATAGTACTATACTAAAGGCTTGTGTGACTTGACATACATTTTTCATAATTGTTTTTATTTTAAAAAACACTTCAAATATTTCTTCTGGCAGCACATGGGGGAAACCTGGATAAGACTGAATAAATAAGGTGTTTGTTTTCTTTTGCTTTGGCTCCGTTTCTTATGCAGATGGTAACCTCTTACTAAGCCAACAAAGGAGAGACTAATGATAGTACACATGACACAACATACTTTAAACCTTATCCTCAAACACTTTTGGTTTGGGTTAGAATAGAATAGAATAAAATAACTTTTATTTTCCTGTTAGGGAACTTCAGTTGTAGCCACCAGCAACAACAAAAAAAGACATAGACAGTGGGGCAGACCCACAACACACAAACAAACATATCAGATAGACATTCAATAGAATCATTGCATTAATCAAACTAATTAAGTAAATTAAAGTGGAATAGCCTACAGCCAAACATCATGATTTAAAATAGCCCCCGCTGTCCCGAGATGTCATGTTATCAAGCAGTCCAACACACAAACTTCGCCTCCATGACTTTCCTCCATACACGCAGTGTTGCGGTCTCTGTCCACTGTCAACATGGAGCACTGAACTGCTTCACACCGAATTGCGTCAGCCTTCCCACTCGTCGCCTCACTCCTCCCCCGCATTATCTTTTCCTTCCCTTCCCTGGTGGCCTTTTGAAGATTGCCTGCAGTCCTAGATCAGTCCCGACATCTTCAACTCCAGTGAAGAGCGATGAAACTTTGTAGCTGCAGATCCAATGGACATCTTCCAAGAATATGTTGCGAATGCATCTCCATGGTGACGACCACAAACAAAATTATCCAGACTAGACAATTCGTCAATATTATAAAAAAGAGCAGCAGGAGTGCCCTGAATAATCTCCAGCCCGCTTCCCCGTCCCACAACAGACACACAGCGCATGAAAAAAACAAAAGACAAAAGCCTGACACAACAAAATACATTCAAATTAACAAACACGAACACGAGAGACAGCTGGACTACATGTCGCCATGACAGCACCACGTGACGTCACTTATTATTGACGTGACGTTAGTTATTGCTATTGCTTTTACTAATTTTAAGTTCGTTTTTTTAATCTTTACATTTATTTTTGTTACCATTATATGCAGCAGGATTGGGTAAACAAAAAAATTATTTAAAAAGTCACTTTTACTCATTTGTAAGTGCTCGACAACAATATGTGAACGTTTCAAAGCGCCAAAGCACATAATTGTCCCAAAACTAATTAACTACCTACACAAGGGTGGCATCAGCAACAAGAGAGAGGGTAAGGAGCTATAGCACGTGTCACAAAAAGGTAATTAGCTGGAGAACACCTATGACTGCAGTATGGAAATAATAGTTTAAAAAGATGTTGAAGAAGGAACTGGAAAAGTGCAAATTTAATAATTGTAAAACATTATTAACTGAATTAATAAGAACTGAAGAATGCCATCAGCTTTTGCTTTTATCTATTGGCAATTTTGCTTTTCAGTGAGAGCATTGTTGGTTTAGTACCCAATTACTGCACTTGCTCGCAGTTGATTAAGCCATCTGCATTGACAGGAATGCGTAGGCATTTTCAAATAAGGTAAAGCACAGTTAAGCACACAGCACCAATTATGAAGTCAGCCTTTTTAATTACGTGGGATTTTATTAGTTCATCCAAGCCAGATTAAAAGGCTGGTGCTGGGCTTATGTTTTGTACAGTTTTCCCTTCATTTTTTTCTTTATTTTTTTCAATCAGAAATTCAAAGCAGCCTGACGAGGACTTGTGTCCCTAAGCATGTTGCCCGTGGACCTGAGAGTGAACCAAGGCAAAAGCCTTTTGTCGGTTTTTGCTGGTCTGCTTCCTGACAACCTCAGCATTGTCTCCAAGGGCTGTGATGTATCATCTCTTGTCAGATTTATTTATAGAGATCCCACAGGGTTGCTACACCAAATCCTAACAGTCGTGTCAGTTTTCAGAATCTGCCACTTTTATGTCAGCATCTATTTTGTAACAGTTAGCCGGAACGTTAAGCCGGCTCCGAGTGACAAATCTCTTTCCTGCATTCTTCATGGTCAGTAAGCCAGTGGAAATGTGTTTAGAGGAATCTCCGCTACCCCCCAAAACTTGTCTTTTCCCATGACAAACAAGCTTGGTTGAGTACTGAAATATATAGCATGTTTGACCTCTTTTTTCCCCATTTGCTTGCTGTTCACAGCTTCACTCAGAGTGACAAACGTCATTGTCAACCTGAAGATGCGCCGAAATGTGATTGTTTAAATAACGAAATGACAAGACCATCTTGCATATGCAATATTTAAATATACATAAAGACTAGTTTTGTCCTCTGACATTCCTGGTAGTTTCTGTGTCTCGGAATAGTAGAAGGACATAAATAGTCCAGGAGGGCAACTGGAGAAGAGCAACAATGAGCGCCTGGGTTCATTAGGTGACACGCGGAGCTAAAGCAAATGTCATCATCTCCTCTGAGTGAAATAATCATAAGCATTTATTGATCTGACAGAAGCATTCAAGAGGCTGCTCCGAAAACAAACAGGGAAAAGCAAACGAGCGTCATTCTCACGCACGACTCCAGTGTATGTCACGTAGCATGTCCTGTCAAGGGCTCGGCCAGCAGAAATTAAACTGCGGGGATTACTGCGTTGTTAACATTCGTGATTTCCACGGTGTTAAGTGTGCTATCATTTGCCCCAGCCTGCAGCTATTTCAAACAGATCCACAGGACCATGCACAGACTATGCATTGGGAAGCGGCTCAAAAGAAAGTAACTCATCATACGTACACTTTATAAATGTGTCATGTATGTAGTTGTTAACTGTTGTTTTTGTATACTTCTGCCAATGATGACACTGTTTATAAAGCCTAACACTAACATTAGCATAGTTGAGCCACTTAAAAATTAAGGAGGATAATTGTTGAGGAATGGCCTTAGACACCTCAACAATTATCCTCCTTACTCACCTGCAGGCTTTAGATTGTGTACTATGCATGTCATATTTACACAATATTGATTGTCTACAATATTGTCTACACAAAGCTTAAAAGTTTGAGAGTTGCATTTGCTTCAGCAATAGCCTGACTAGTTTGTTTTCATCGTGATGGATTTGGTTTCTAACAAAAAGTTAATACTGCTGCCAAAAAAAAAGATACTGCATGCAGAAGGAGAATATCTGGTAAGAGAAGGAAATGAGATATGAAATAAGATTTTAAAAATGGCCTCTAGTGTCATTGCACATCCCAGCTCATAAACTAGCCACTGTTCACTTAAATGTATACATAATGTGTTGGGGATCCGTATTGCAGATTCACACTAGAGAATCCCAGCTGACGAATAAATAAGGCTGACATAATATTACACGCACGCACGCACGCACACACAACATTCAGAGAGGAGACTTTAAACTGTTTGCCTCTTGGCCTCTTGTTTTGGAGGCAGGGTCATCTATTGTGCATGAAGCTGATCCCTATTCTGCACAAGTAGGCTACAGTTCTTTACATTTCTAACCCCAATACACCCACAAAGTAAAGCTTGTTATACCCTTGAGACCAGAACAAGAAAACGAATGAATGACTCGAAAAAGGTATTTCATGTACAGGTCTAATAATGTTACCCATGCAGTATTTTCCCACACCCCCAAAAAAGAGAGGACCCTATGTTTGTACAAGAAACATTTAGAAAAGGAGATAATTGGATTCCTAGTTTTTAGATTACTGAATATGAGAGAGCTGGTATGTTTTGATGCAGTTTATTTGTCTGTGGTCCATTCTGTTTGACTAAACCATAAGCCTATACCTGTTTCCCTCTCTCATAATTCCTTGGGCAATTAAGACTCTGAAGCCCTTAGCTATGCACACAAATCTAGGGTGTCTCCTCTCCAGGAAGGTTTTATTACTTCTCTGAAGAAACAACAGAAAAATATTCAGTGCCAGAGCACAGCATGAACACACCATACCACAGAGTCATTGTTGCCTTTTGGATTTATATTTTGAATGGCCTGAGCTTTTCATAAAAAATAAAGAGAGCTGTGACATTCAATTGAAAAAATCAATTGAAAGGTGTAATTGCTATGGAGGTGATGGTTGTTGAAGTTGCCCAGTGTAGAATTAACATTTTTGAAGCTGCACAGGTCTGTTGTTTTACAAGTGTCCTTGCCACCTGGTAGTGACATAGCCGGAGAATGGAGATTTCAATACAGAGTGGGCTTAACAATTATTAGTAGCAAATATCACCTCTGTCGTTCAGTAATCTTTTAAGGAAGGAGAAGACTGCGACAGCCTGGCTGTCGACACTGGCTACAAACATTTACTATTTTAAAAAAAATCATATTTTTATTAGCCAGTTGTAACACCAGTATCCTAGGTGTGAGCAGGCTTGCTACACCTCAAATCTGTTCATGACAGATAACAAGCCAAATGGATGTCATTTTTTCCCCCCAATGACCTCATCCCCAGCCATAACTGCACCTGTAGCTCTATTTGGCCTCTAAAGCACCAGGGTTATTCATGGAGCTTGGAGTAGAGCAAGAAGCAGCGAAATAGCCCAACTTGTAGCTCCTTCTAGCCTAAAACATGTAGTTAAGATGCAGCAGGCATTATCAAGCTTTGACATACCCGGGACTGCTGTGACTGTGGTTAATAAATCATTGATGCAGACTGGCAAAGCCTTCTGATTGGTTCAGATGAGTTGGTCATTGAAACCACGCTCCACCCGTTAATAGTTGTATAAAGTTTCACTCTCCCATTAATGTTCGTGCCAATTTCTGTGTTTATACCATTCTCATTTTCTTTGATAAATGACTTGAATAAGTTCCTCCGCAGTGTCTTTGAAATGACTTTCCCATTTATTGTGTCCTGCAATATAATACACCCCGCCCCCCCCTTCAAAAAAACAATTCTTAAAGAAGACCACGTTTTATATTCAAAGCGATGAATTTACACATTTATTTGGTGAAGATGCAGGGGTTGTTTTTTCCATTGATTCCTAAGACCCGCGACCGGTGTTGTGAGCTGAAAGTGCAGGTAAAAGGCAAGTTTGTCTGCTGAGGTTTATAGAATTACAATTCTCCCAGAGGGCTTTTATTTGTCCCACATCTTTTATTTATACCCACATCTGTAAAAAAATGTGTTAATTTTCCAATTTGCATGTAAAGTAAATGTTTCCCCCATGGTTAGCATAAAACGATTAGACTACTAGCCGTTGTTAGCGTAACGTTACATTAACATAATGACTCCATAAATGGGATTTATTACATCGGCCACTTATCCCACCATATTCCTTACTATCTAGCAGGGCCGTTTCTTGCTATATGCGGACTATGCGATTGCATAGGGCCCCCGGAGCCACCAGGGGGCCCCACACGCCCTCATGTGTTGTTCTACCTACACATTTTAAGCTAACAGTGGTTAAGAAAAACAATTTAAAAAATTGACATGAAAAAAATAATTTATTGTAGACTAGAAAAGATCAATTTTCAATATTAATCATTATTATAGTTAGAGGAATTGATAGGGGAGCAGTCTTGCGAGGAAGCAAACTTTTAATGTAGTTCACCATAGTCAGCCGGTGTGCCTGTGCACAGCTAGCTAGGTAATGTTAGCTAACGTTATGTGAGCCAGGCAGCTAACAGTTGAAACATGCAGCTGTTGTTTTGCAGGTTAGAGAAAGTGGTGCTAAATAAACCCTGCTTTATACAGTGTAACGTTATGCTTTAACAAATGGCTGAAATAATATTTTTGGGTGAAAACGTATTTAACCTGTGAATAAATACAGTCTAGTGATGACAACTGAGTAGGCCTATTACTTGTGTTAGACTGAACTAATTTACATTACATTACAGGCATTTAGCAGACACTCTTATCCAGAGCGAGTTACAACATTTTTTACATATTATCCATTTATACAGCTGGATATATACTGAAGCGATTCAGGTTAAGTACCTTGCTCAAGGGTACAACTGCAGTGTCCTACCTGGGAATCGAACCTGCAACCTTTCGGTTACAAGGCCAGTTTCTTAACCATTATACTACACTGCTGCCTAATGTGAACAAGTGAATGTATGGTGCTGATTATCTGGATGTCATTATTTATTCTGTGTAATGGCCTAATTTTTATTTATTATTTATTTATTTTTATTTATTTATTTGTTTATTATTTATAATGTGCATGTTTATCTTTATTTAGATTTTTTTTAACAACACAACATAGTACCTGACATTAAAATAAGCATTTTGTGGTTTCTTGAGGTAGGGGGGGCCCCAAACAAGATTTTGCATAGGACCACAAAAAAGCTAGAAACGGCCCTGCTCAGCCGCCATTGTTTATGTGTTTGTGTTTCCCTTTGTTCTGAACCAAACGCTCCACGTATACCCATAATTTTCTTAGCAAACCTAAATGTACCTTGTGAAATATTGGTATGGATTTCCTGTTAGCAGAGTTGACCCCTGTACTAATTTTCTCAGGCCTGTGACACTGCACAGATTCAGTGCAATGCAATGCAATTTCAAGGACAGGCGAACATGATGTCTTAATATTAATCAAGCTGTAGATGAGGATGTTATTATGGCCATATGTTTTGTGCATATGGTCTAAATAAATCACTTTCAGGAGTACATCTTCCATGTAGGCTTCGCTTTCTTTTCAATGGATTGTTCTTTCCCCTAACCTGACAGAAGAGGTGATATAGAGGCATGACCTTTAGTTTCGTTTTTTTTTGTTGTATGTGCATCTGAATACCTAAAATGCAATAAAATTGTAATCAAATAGTATTTTTTTTAAAAGATTGTATATAAATACAATTCATATTAAAGTGATGGACAAGGGATTCTAAAAATTTCAAATAAGCACAACATATCACAGAGGGATGTATCCACTACACACCCACCGAATATCTTTTCAAGAAAATGTCATCAATAGGTATATTAATATACATCTCAAAGTCAGCTATTAAACTCAGTCTTGAAAGGACTCAGTCCAGTGCCATTGACGTCATCCAGCCCTACATGTTTGAACCACAGAACTGTTCTTATACAGTTCTGTGGTTTAAACCATAGGTTTGAACCCGGTGAGGAATTAATGCAATCAATTCAAAGTAAAATACAGTGCGGCTGCTACCAGGAGATAAATATCACATGCAAGCTCGCAATCAAAGTAAGTTAACGATAAGCAGAGTATTGCAACCGTTTGATCTAACGTTAGTCTATTTAAAGGGCGATGTTTCACCAAATGCACGTTCCACACAAATCATTACACAATGGTAGGTTTTATCAAGTTTTTTTATTTATTTAAAGGCCCACTCATTCATTTTGGTTGTCAATTGAACAAAAACGATGTGCATGGCAACTAAGTATTTCAGTGGATTATGGTTCTCGCAGTTATTATTGTTACTGTAACCAGCCACTGAACAATACGACAAAACCATTTCCAAGGCATGGTTTATTTGGCAAAATCTTAGCTATCTATTGTTTTCGATATGAAGACCCTGGTGCTAAAAGTCACATTTTAGACAATTCAAGTTGAGCATAGAAACATATTTGTATTTGTTTAGCTAAGTCCACCCTATAAATATTGTTAACAGAAAAGGTGCCTAAGCAATGCATAAAAACAGCAAAACTTTTAATGGCTGTTTTTATGGATCAATGATATTTTCGGATTAAATTTTCTCAAAATAGACATTTTGTGACTTCACAAATTGTCTACTAATAAATTGAAAACACAGAGTTTGTGATTTCCACTAATAGTTTGGCTGCAGGAGCAACAAATGTCTCAGTGGAACAAAATGGTGACGCCAGCATCATTATCACTAGGCATCTGCGCAAAAGGGGTTAAGTATAAATAATTTTTATTCAGTCATTTGCAATATAAAATAATGTTGTAACACTTGCATACAGTATATAGGGGAAGAAGGCATCTTTACATTCTCTTTGAGACCAAATATGTAGAATTTTAAAATGCAGGTGCTAATCTTTTGGAATACAACACCAACCCAGCTAATTTATTTATTGCCGTTTTCCCTGCCATAAATCAAAGTGGGGAATTCTCACCAGGAAGGACTTCTTTATTAATGTGCTAATGGTCAGATAAAGGGAAGTGGCCCTGGATGCACAGGGCCATCGTTAATCCCCTGGGCTGATAATGAGGCAAACGACTGAATGATATACAGCGTTAGGTTAAGAGATATTTGCACAGGGTTAAGCACTGCTTGTATCTTCACCTGTCTGTTAACGGCCGGCCGAGGCTCTGTTCAAGGCCTTGTGGATGTCAATCATAGAGGCTTTGTTTATTGATTGGCTTCAAGCAGAACTCCAGTGCACACAAGGGTCAGACACCAGTGTTCAAGGCTACCGAGAATGTGTTCTACAGACCCCGGTTGCCAAGATACCTAAATCCTTCAAGAACCAGTATGTGTTCTGTGTGGGCCTATAGAGAAGCCCACCTCTCTGCCCTGCAGATAACCTTTGTGATTGGATGCTATGATGGTCGTTATGGCACCCGTTCAAGGCAATATAAAACATTCATATAGACAACTATATTGAATGCATCAGTCAAGACAATTTGATTGGACAAACTGTGTTTGAAAATTGTTCAGGTGGATCAAACTCGCCACACCAATAATGTACAGGTTGGAGAGATCTTAATGTGCTTTAATCTGTGTGAACACGGCTCAGATTAGCCCACGGCTAATCTCTGTTCCTGGCAATAACAAAGTGTGAAAATGTGACACGTAAAATGCGTGCATCTGTTAGCATCCTGTGCTAACCTAATAGTACTGTAAAAATCTGTATAACCATACCTGTCTGTTTAATCAGTCTGGCATCAGACTGATAGCCCTGCTTAAAGGCAGAGCGATAGGGCGTGTGAGAACGTCTCCGCATTCGTAAGAGCAATATGACAGTAGAGCCCCGTGTGAGCGATGTGGGCTCTGATCAATGATCCTGTGAATGAGGCTATGCCGTTTTGTTTTAGGTTTTTTTACCACGCCTGCAATCTTCGTCTAACCACGGCTCTTTCGTCAAACGGTACTCAATTTCAGGTTTTTTGCAGCTTTTTCTTTATTTGGCACAACATAGAAGGGAGGCGAACAACCAACAGTAAAGGTCTGAGCAGCACACAAGTGGATAAATTCATCATTCATAAGCAAAAAGCTAAATTCTGTTCTGCGTAGTAACATGAATGTTGATAATTATGCTCAAGGACAGGAGTACCATAATTCAGCACTGCAGTAGTGAACGGCTGTATTTACATACTTTCAATTTGAATAATCACTGATTTATTTCCCTATTGGAATGAATACTTGATACAGCTGGAATATAAAAGCCTCCAAATTCTTCTGGTGGGAGAAAGGAGAGACACTTTAATGCCAGGACAGTGGGGAATGGCACTGGGTGAGCTTGGCTACTTTGTATAGAAAACTGTACGCCTAACCCCCCTGCTTTCTTCCCTGCTTCTTTTGGCTGAAATGAAACAGACTTTTATCCTGTGTGCAGCTCTCTTATTTACAGTCTAACAGTGGGTTTTACTGTATGGAGGCAGCCAGCTTCTGAACATCTGCCTGGGCCACCTGCCGCAGTGTAATATAAGGGTACAACATCATGCCATCGCTGTGTTTTCCCAAATGGGTCTTGATGCGGGATGCCTGCCTCAAGGGAACTTTCCGGAGAACGGTAATAGCGACTCCGACTGTAAGTCACTGCAGAGGAATTAAATGGAAATGCTGACAATGTGCTTGCCTCTCCATGACACTCTAACTCAATGGATCTTTTATTCAGTGTGTTGTTTGTGCACTTGTACATTTTAATTAAATATATACATATTAGGAATGCATTATACTATAAACTACTGGGCCGGTTTGACTACATAAGCGCAAGATAAAACCATTCTTAAACCGCTTATATTATGGTCTTCATGGCATCCTCATCAACTGCATGAGGTTTCCTGGGCAACAGTTAATTACTGTGATTTATCATAATTGCTTTCAAGTAACATTACAGGCTCCTGAAAATAAATTGTTTACCGCTAGCCAAGTGTGAATTCTTGTCCATGAACACAAAAGTATAGGGAATTAAATGTGCTTTGACTTCATTAGGTTAAATCTATTGCAAGTTGCATCCAGCAATGGCCTAGTTAGAAAGGAAGAAATTTCCCGTATTCTGTAGGAATCTGCTGTAAAACTGACTTTAATGTGTTTCCTTTTAAGAAAAAGAAAACCTTCAATAGACAGACATAATTCCTAAGTATTCAATATAGTCACAGATATGTCACCGAGATATATACATTTTGTGATCTATTATTGACTCAATGACAAGTTTTTTATATTTAGCAGAAAGCTGTCTTGTTACAATGTCGATGAAAAATGGCAGTCTGTTATATTACATTCATAGCATGTGGTGTTTGAACCTTGCTAACTGCATTCTTATGTAGAAAACCTGAGAGTTTCTACTGTGAAACACTAGAATTGTTCAAAATGAGTTTCATTTAAAAAGGTAACTATTGTTGCAAAGGAAAAATGAAGGGCAACAAAAAAGTAATTCTACAGGGGAGCAGAACAATTTCATTAATATTCCAAAAGGCTAGAGCCAAAATAAATATACATTTGTGATTGTAATTAGGTATTCACAGCGTAGATGTGTTTTTGGTCTGATTATTATTATTATTATTATTATTATTATTAACACCGATAGTTCAGGCCTGGCATGATCCCTGGTTCCCCTGGTTTGCCTACACATAGCTAACCACCAAGGCTACCTGGCCAAAATTGGAATTGGACCGATTCGGCCAAAGGGGGCGCTATAATAATCTTTCAAATTCAAAGCCTCAGCCTCGCTGTCCCATTTCACTTAGAGACTTGAAACTTGGTATAAAGGTGTCATTTTGCATGATGAACAAATTTGCCTCAAGGACCCATAAGGTCCATCTGGGTAGAATTTTCCACCATGTTGGAAATTTTACAAAATCTTTCAAAATCTTCACCTCACAAACCAAATGACACCAAATTTGGTATGCATGTTCTTTGTCTGAACAAAGAAAATTTTTTGTGTAAAGATTGGGAAAAGAATACCTTTACTCATATCCAATTGATGGCTTCAGAATTAAGAGACCTGTCAAAAGACCCATGTTGTTGTATTTCTGCTCACAGGAGAATGGGCTCCTTAATAATTACTTAGGAAGAGCTTCTTTGATGTTTCAGCATTCATTTTCACACAGCAAAAATGCTGATGTAAATCTAACACTGCTGGTGTACATTTAACACATCGGGCTCCATCTTGACAATCTTAGCGCATTGTCTAAAACACATGGCGCAGGTGCATTTAGGGTGTGTCCAACTCCCATTTTGCTAGTGAGGTTTTGAGGTTCAAATGGGCCGAACTTAACCACTTCATTAATTATAGGTGTGTCTTGGGCGTAACATGCAATAAACCAATCAGAGTGTTATCTCCCATTCTCTTTAAAAGTTACCAGCATTTGCACCTTGGCGGATTGCTAATACAATGGCAAATTTAATAAGACTGCAAAAAGAGTGATTTAGAGCTGGGGAAACCTGCTCGCACGCAAGGGTAAAGTGTTCGAGCAAGGAATATATGGATCAATATCAGGATCAATATTACTCGGAGTAACCATGACAATGTGTTTTCATATACACAATAATAGTCTTAAACATTAGGGTTTAACACCGGCACGGGTTCCCGGTAATTCCCGACCAAACTATTTCCTATTTAGTTAGAAGCACCTGCAACATCAGAGAATAAGCTACCAGAACATGGCTTCTGTCGCACCTTAGAAAACGCCAAAATAGCCTGCTTGTTTAACGAATTTCGTTTGATTGTGCAATGAACAATGAAGCATTAAACATCAATTCCATGAGGCTGTCAGATCACAGGCAATGCATTTTGCCTAGCGAAATTCAAGCTCCATCCAATGTTCATATTACATGCATTCTAATATTGATTAATAACATGAATAGCGTTATTTTGCCTTAATGATGACACTAAATACACTAAAGCTGTCAGGTTGGTAACCCATAGGTTTACACATATTTTCCCTTGTTTTATATTGTCCTGCTTATGGAAATATGACCAACGCGTTTTTACTGGTCGCTTAATGCTTCTAAAATGGGGTTCCAGGGACAACGTGCATCTATTCCAGGAGAGAAATGGTTTTATTTTTGGGAAAAATATTCATCTCTATTTCACAATGTAATCTTGATATTTTTATCTATGCTTGTGTGCGTACCTGTGTGTATCAGACAGGAGGGTGTAAGTGCACGTTGTGCACACGCCTATGTAGACGCACTTATAGGTTATGCACCGTTAAAATAACATAGAAAGAACTGCAAAATGACGTCACGTGGCTCTGTAATGGCGACATGTAGTCCAGCTGTCTCTCGTGGTCGTGTTTGTTAATTTGAATGTATTTTGTTGTGTTGGGCTTTTATTTTTTTCATGCACTGTGTGTCTGTTGTGGTGCGGGGAGGCAGGCTGGAGATTTTTCGGGGCACTCCTGCTGCTTGTTTTGATGATATGGCGAATTGTCTAGTCAGGATAATTTTGTTTGTGGTCGTCACCATGGAGACGCATTCGCAACATATGCTCGGGAATGTCCGTTGGATCTGCAGCAACAAAGTTTACCATCGCTTTTCACCGGAGTTGAAGATGTCAGGACTGATCCGGGAGTGCAGGCGGTCTTCAAAGGGCAACCATGGAAGGGAAGGAGAAGGTGGTGCGGGGGAGGAGTGAGGCGACGAGTGGGAAGGCAGTTCGGTGCTCCGTTTCGACAGTGTACAGAGACCGCAACACTGCGTGGATGGAGGAAAGTCGTGGAGGCGGAGTTTGTGTGTTTGACTGCTAAATGACACTGGACATCTCGGGACAGCTGGGGCTATTTTTAATCATGGCTGTATTCAACTTTAGTTCACATTCATTTGATATTGAATGTTTTTATTTGGTGTGTTTGTTTGTGTGTTGTGGGTCTGCCCCACTGTCTATATCTTTTTTATTGTTGCTGGTGGCTACAACTGAAGTTCCCTAAAGGGAAAATAAGTTATTCTATTCTATTCTTAAGATCAGGTTTGTGGTGGATTCTGCTGGCTCAAGATAGCTATATGCCAAAAATGATCCTGGCCACACCATCTTAAGACCAACCTGGCCAGTTCACTTGCTATGGGCGCAACATCACTTGGTATTTAAACGACGTGAGCGCTGGGAGCTAAAATGATGCCTGCGCCGGTCCGAAACTAGCAAAGACACTTGCTTTTGGGTTAGCGCCGGGTGTAAGATAGGGCCCATCATGTTTTTCTGAGAATGACAGTCTTCACAGAGTATACTGGATAGCCTAATACCTCACAGTTTTATACCTGTACAGACACAGAGGAAATGGCAAAGTCTCCCTTTAAAACTATTTAGGAAGCCGAAGAGTGGTCACCCTTACCTGGTATTTATGGGCTGTCTAGAAATTTCAATTTACTGACCAAATTGTTGACCCTCTGGCTAATCTGGCTAAGATAGTAGATATATAAATCATAAAGGATATAAACAGGCTACTCAGCTGATTCTTCCACTTTATTTATTCTGGGGTATGAGATTTGTAATTAGTCATGGGCCAATTTCTTTCTTTTTTTATCTGAAGAGAAATGCATGGTACTGACATGTTAATGCAAGGGGTCAATGTGAATACAATTGTTCTTGTTTCATTTTGGTGCCAACTGAAGATAAATTCAACAAATCTCTTGGACATTCAATTGTGATTGGGTGTATTGGGCCAATTATTAAATATATTGCATCAATCAATTACAAAAGAGTAACCAAGCCCTTTTTTCTATGTTTCTTTAAGATACAAATTTTCAACATGCAGTTAAATGAACTACATAGAGGAGGCTCTTCAATCATTAGGCTCTTGAGGTTTATTATAATCCTGCATACCTGCATTTAACTTTTTTGTTCATTAATGTTACTTTTTGTTCACAAAGGTAGTTTTAAGAGTTTTCTTCAAATTGTTAGTGGCAATTACATGGGGATATCAGTAGATATATTGCTCTGTCCTCCACAATGTAATTAGTAGCATCTGCCCTGAACAAAGCCAATCCCAGGTCTATTAATTATTTAATATAATTTAATGTTACATTGCGCAATGTGGCAAAACTCACATAAGGTTATATTTTCTGAAAATAAGTTGTAAATGTGATTGTCTTTCACGCAATACATATTTTAGATCCAAACTGATCCAGAATGCAGCTGCCCGGCTTGTGTTCAACCTCCCGAAATTTTCCCATGTAACCCCCCTGCTGAGGTCACTCCACTCCACTGCCAGTTGCAGCCAGGATCAGGTTCAAAGTTCTGACCCTGGCCTACACTGCAGCCAATAGGACAGGCCCTGCCTACCTGCAGGACTTAATCCAGAACTATGTTCCTGCTCGACCACTTCGCTCTTCTACAGCAGGGCGACTCGCACTTCACCCCTCCGTGTCAACGGCTCTTGCTCGTCCCAACTGCGGAGCTTTTCCACCCTAGCTCCTCAGTGGTGGAATGAACTTCCCATTTCCATACGTTCTACTCGAACCCTGCCTGCGTTCCGTCGAGGCCTGAAGACACACCTCTTCAGACTCCACCTTGTCTGATATTGTAACCTAGGACCCCATGGTACTAGTTCCCTGTGTTTTCCTGTCTGTTTGTTATAGTTTACAATGGTATTTAGAATAGAAGTGTAGTATAGCTGATTTACCCACAGCTTGCTGTGAACTACAGTCAACGTTCATTACTAGGGATAGCTGCTACATTATGGGAAGGATGTGCTTTGTCTTGTCTGTTCTGTAGGAACTTTGATGACGTCTCTGTATGCACTTATTGTACGTCGCTTTGGATAAAAGCGTCTGCTAAATGACTGTAATGTAATGTAATACACTGAATGTAGATGCACACAACGCCAGTCTCCCTGCTGCTGACCACAAAGATTCACTGTGAAATTGTCCCGTTTGTAAATGGAAACAGAAGTCTGACCAGAGATGTTGACCTGGACAGCGACGAGGTCAAAATCTGAAACCGAACCTTAGGCCAATACGTCAGGAAGAAAAACTGTTCATTAGCGTTTGTCATCGATAAGCTCCTCCACCGGCAGCTCAAACTGTTTCCCATTAATACAGAAGGAAAATAAAATCCATCACCTCAGCCAAGCCGGCGATCTTTGCCCGCGGGCTCATTCGTCTGCCCTTCTGTACCACGACACACCACTCTTAATCAAGGGCTGTTGTGCCGGAGACACGTACTTCACAAGCTGAGAGTGTCCTGCTGAAACTGCGAGACCCACAGTATTTTTGAATTATATTTGATGCATCACAGAGGCCTGGTGTGAAGTTGACAGAAGAAGTTGATTGCAAACAAGATATGTGTGAGAGCTTCAAGCCAACCTATTTTAATCAATGCAGTAGAATATTGTTTTGTTTTTTTAAGCGCTATAATATTAAATACTAATGAGTAATGTATATATGGAAACATTTTATTCATGATGACCTTTGGTGTCAATTACAAAGACAGCTTGCAGTATAAATAATTCCTGTAATGAAATTAACTCATGCAGAGAATATCTGTTTTTTTTGTTTTTTTTTACTTTCTTACAGTTACAACAGATGCATTTTATGCATTATGCATTTTGCATCCGTTACTCCACGTGTTGAAACGCATGTTGAGATTTAAATTATGATTCCAGTGCTAATCTTCTCAATTAAAATGTCCATTAACTTTTTTTTAAACTTTTTTATAGACCTATGTGTGGGCGGTCTCGTGCAGTCTGTCTAAATATTTGTTTTGATATTAAAGTCAAATTACTGTAGGGAAAGCGAACATCCCCAGCTTAGTTATGAATGCTCATATAAGATATTATTATGCAAACCCCAATTCCAAAAAGGTTTGACAGTATGTAAAATGCACATAAAAGCAGAAAGCAGTGATTTGTAAATTCTCTTTTCTTTCCCATTGAACTTTATGGAAAAATAAGTCAGGAGAAACAACCCTTCAAGTGATCCATCCATATCTACTATATATCTGGCTGCAGAGTGATGGTTTGAGGCTCGTTTGATACCGCAAACCCTTGATGACATACAGCCATTTTGCCAACCATGGGTTCCATACTATTCCCGTGCAATTTACTGCTTAATCTAGTCACACCCCCCAGTTCCCATATAGATTTATTCAAATGCAGAGAGTTTATAGTATCACTTGTAAGAGTACCTGAAAATAAGATATCAGGAGTCTTTTGATATCCTTTTGTACCCAGTCATGATAGCATCACCTGTTTACCTGAGGAATGTTCCAAACAGGTGTTTTTTGAACTTCCCAGTCTTTTTTTGCTCCTGTCCCAACTTGTTTGGAATGTGTTGCAGGCATCAAATTCGGAATTAGCGTACAGTATATTTACAAAAATCAATAAAGCTGATAAGGTAAAACATTAAATATATTTTCTTTGTACTTTTTTCAATTAAATATCTGTAAAAGAGAATTTACAAATCACTGCTTTCTGCTTTTATGTGCATTTTACATACTGTCACAACTTTTTTGGACTTGGGGTTTGTAATAAATCTGAATAATGTTAGGTAATAATATTGTCATTATCAACTAAGGTTGGCTTCAGCAATTTTTGTAATAATACTCTGTAATAAGATACCAACGGTATATACGTATAGCTAGCATAAGATAGCTAGCTGAAGATTTAATCTGTGTTGCATAGTAATGTTTGAGCATGTGTCCAGTATCAGATATAAGAATCAACGGATAAAGCATTTTTCATTTCCTTCTAATATGGGCCAGACAGAGGGATTCTTGGAATGGAAAAGATCAATAATGAAGCTGGTAGAAAATGGGAGCGGGGTGGGTCAGGGTAAACAACATTTTAGACCTAAACCAAGCCAATGAACACGCCTTCCAATAGGTTCAGTCGTTTCAAAAAATAAAACACCTTCATGACTCGCTCATCAACCTGGGCACACAAACATATTTTTTTGCTCAAACAAACTATCCCACCCTTGTTTTATATGTAACAGTAGGGTAATTTAATCCCTCTTTGTTCATAGAAAGCAGTCAATTTCACACCCGGGAGCAGGCTACAGAGTAAAATTGGGACCACGCAGCTATGATATATGAGCCAATAACCTATAATGTAATGAAGTCACCTTTCGACCAAGACCCCTGTCATTGAAGCAATAATGACATAATGGTATTTGGGTTTCACATGGCAGCCAATAGAAAAAAAGGAATAAAAAAGTGAATTGCATTCTGTTCTCCTGGCACTTAAATGTAGAACTTGCAAGAGGGAAATAGATCAATCTTAACACAAGTGAAATTTTGAGTCCATCACTAGTGGCTATAACTCCAAAGATCCACATGCTGTATATGAACCGTATCATGATAATCAGTGACCTGGGCTTCAGCATTGTGTCACTCGTTTGATTTCCCCCTAAGTCTTGAAAAATGAATGTGCCATTTCATCTCTCTCAGACGGATCGGCCCTTCTCGTCATCTTTGTGTAACTCTAATCAGATTTCAGTCTCTCCATTGCTATCAGCTGACTTCTTTCAAGCACACAAAGCGAATCTAAAAATCACAGAATTTTTTTCTCATGATTATTTATTTATTTATTTTTATTTAACCTTTATTTAACCAGATTGCGTTTATGCTTAAGATTTGATAGTCGGCACAGCTTCCTGAAGTGAACATTTCCTTTGGTAGTTTTCACTGTGCTGTGGTAGTTAGCTTGAGGTATGCAGACCTGACATTACTCATACTGGTGTCCGTATGCAATAGGGAAAATATTCAGACTTGTACTTTTCGTCCCAGAAATGCTAAACTGGTTCATTTGAAAGGTTCATTAATAAGGAGTGAATATGCTATATCCCTGCTCTTAGGGAGACTGCGACACAGGTCACATAAACACTGTTTCCAGTCAGTGTGGTGTAACTAGAATTTTTTTAAGTTGGCTAATCCAAAATCCCTGACTCCCTGTTTTTGACTGTTCTTTGGCTACTGCTACGGCATCTTTTGAGAAACCAATAAGCATGCAGAGCTTTGAAGTTTTGTTTTCTTTGGGTGTTCTTGCTAACATATGCACACTATGCCCATGATGTGAACTATAAATGAATACACAATTCTTGGTATAATATAATGGCATAATTTTCTTCCACTGATATATGGCCCTGCAAAGCTTTTCCTTGAAGAATATTGTCTGCTGATTTATGCTTAAACTCAAATCCTAAATCACTTATAATCACTTATGCCATGGGAAAAAAGAAACAAAATATTGACTGAATAAAATAAAACGTTTGCATTATGCTGTAAAACATTTTTTTTGTTTTAGTAGATTCATATGTGATGATTTATTTTGGTTTTGTTTTAAGTGAAAATTATTACTTATTCCTTTATTAGGTCTAGAAATCCATCAATAATATTAATAATAAATCCAAGGACCCACTTCAAAAAAAGACGTATATTTATCAGGTACTTTATTCTAGTTTGGACACCAGTTCCCTATCCATTGCAACCTTAAATGATTTGTTACAGCTGAGCCAAGTAACGAGTGAATTTCATCTACTGGTTACATCATCAAACTGTTTACTGTTTATAAGCAGTAATTTCCCTGCAATATAGCCAAGCAGATTATGCTAAGCGTTGTATCAAGTTCATTATTATAAGGTGTAAACTGTATACATTTTAAGCAAAAATAAAATTAAAGAACCTATGTGAACAGTTTTATCATCTGGCTGTGTTAATACATGTGTAAATAATTAAACATCTTATAAATATTTGTCACAGTAAATACATCAAGATTATCTTCGGCTATTGATAAATAATGCACAATATTATCTTTTTAGGAGGTGATTAGATTCCCTAGCCCTCACAATTAAAATGAATGTGACTACATTCAAATATAATGCATTATTGATAGTTCATCTAACTGACTATTAAATCCATTGATGAAATAAACCTCCTCAAAGATCCTGTGGCAAATGCATTTCCACACCCAATGTCATAAACTCACATACTTTACATTACCAACATATATTCATTCAAAGATGGAATATCCAATTTTGTGGATACAGGAACAGGCAAGTTCGTGCTTTACATATAATTGTTCCAAAGATCCACCCTTAAATACCCTTACATTTGGGGGCAGCCTCTGCCGCGGGTGGCGTTCTGCCCGAGGGGGGCATGTGGGACATGAACGCATCCAATCGGGCCTGCTTGTTCTCCAGCGACATACCCATACAGCATGGGCAGGGGTCTGAGAATGCCTCCTGCAGGTGCCCTAGGCCGAGACACAGGCAGCACCGGGTGTGCCCATCAGCCATATCCATGGCTCCCTCACATTCCGTCCACAAGGCGCTCATGCCTTAGCAGTAAAAAAGAGCACCCGCGGAGGCAAGCGTACCAGGTGGTCTTGAGTAGGGGAAGCCAGGGCAGATAGTGCAGCGCACACGCTACCTCTGCCACACAAACCAATCGATGTAGCGTCCTCGCTCACCAATTGGGAAAGTCTTACTGGGGTGCAGTCACTGCCAGTACAGACTTAGAATAAATCACCAGCACCGTAGCTCGCAGATTGTAAGAAGCCAAATCTCACTGGGGTACACCACGCCCTGGTTTGATTTGGAATCAGTGAAAATACAGAAGGATACAAACCTGTACTTGCTGTATACAAGCCTGTTCACAGTGTTAATATGTTTCGCTGGAGTGAACCAAATGTCTTACTGCAGCGCAGTCACAGCCAGGACAGACTCAGAATCAAACAGCGGAGCCGTAGCTCGCAGATTGTAAGAAACCAAATCTCACTGGGGTACACCCATGCCCAGGTTCGATTTGGAATCAGTGAACATACAGAAGGATACAAACCTGTACTTGCTGGATACAAACCTGTTCACCGCCTGAATATATTTTGCTCCAAATAAACGCGGTAGTACCGTGTGCCTAACAGCAGCCAATACACATGCTAAACGTAAACAACCGCAGTTTTTAGCGTTAGCTGCATAACCAAGAAAACGATATCCGTCTTAAAATAGCCAAGCTATTAGCGGATATTGCATGCAAGCGCTTATCCCCACCTTTGGAGGACGATAAGAATCGTAGCCCCGACCGAAGTCACAAAGCGTTTCGGGATTCGCACAAGATACAGTCTCACGTCTGTACTCTGCATCGCGAGAAAAACGAAGATTTCCGCATTGACGCGCCTCCCTTTATAGGGGGGAATTACGTCAATACGTGGGGGTCATGTCCATAACAAATGTTGACATAAGAGTCTCGATGCATCGGAGGGCACCTGGAAGGTCCATCCCTGGTTGACGACCCTAATGGTCGAAGGAACAAAATAGAATCTCTGTAAGCATTCCCTGTGTATAGATGGATCTGAACAAAAACGTCTCCGACGTTAAAAAAAAGCCAAGTTACTCACGCATAGCCTACAGAGCGCTGTCTATAAGTCCTTAATTCCAACTTGCAAAAACTAGGCCTGCCTTTAAAAGTATTGATATCAAAATGTGGCCAAGTTACAACTAACAATATTGCCTATCATGGCTCACACTAAATAAACTAGCTCTATTCCAAAGCAATGCTATCCAAACTTTCCTAAATTATTTAATGCAACTTGGCCCTGTGTTTCTTCATCTTAGCATATTAAGAGATTGTGCCTCATGGAACAGCATATGATTTCAATTAATGTTTTTAACAGTTCATGAATAATTACACTCCAGAGGATATGGTTATACTTTGTTGGCAAGTTTACTTTAGAAAATGTACAGGTTTTAAAATGTTAACTGCTGCTACAGATTTCTTTACAATTCACAAGCAGACATTTATATCAAGAAACATCATGTACAATAGAGAAAGGGGGGATGAATAAATAAATGCAGATAAAAACAAGTAATATTTTTAAAATAGCGTACATATAGCATTTTTACAAACGTATCCAGACATGTTTGTGGGTCAGATGATGGAAAATAAGTAATAGTACTAATTTTCTTAACATAATAATAGTTATGATATTTGCAAACAGAATTTTCTGAACACAAGGATATCTATGCTCTGTAGGACCACACAGGTTTTGATAGAAATCCAAATATTCCAAATAAATAAATCAATAAATACATAATAATAATAATAATTATCATACATTTTATTCATTCTGTGCTTTTCATAGACCCAAAGCAGTGGATGCAGACAATTATTCGAACATGCCCTATAGTGTCATAAGAGGCAATAAGAGTCAACAACAGGAGCGAAGAAAGTGTGAAACTAAATGGAGAGCAAATAGCAGATGTAGAGGAGTTCACATACCTGGGAAGCATGGTTAACAAGGAGGGTGGCTCGGACAGGGATATTACAGCAAGAATAGGGAAGGCAAGAGCAGCTTTCATCTGTTTGAATCCAGTCTGGAGGTCAAGAGTGATAGGCAGAAAGACTAAGCTCCGCATACTCAGTACAAACGTCAAGTCAGTGCTCCTCTATGGCTCCGAAACCAAAGCCATCTCAAGGAAGATACAGACCTTCGTGAACAGGTGCCTCAGAAGAATTCTACAAATATATTGGCCAGATACCATCTCAAACGAAGACCTTTGGAGAACAACAGGACAAGAGAAAATGGAGATGCAGATGAAAAGAAGACGCTGGGGATGGATAGGACACACTCTGCGCAAACCAAACACCAACATCACCAAGCAAGCCTTGAGATGGAACCCGCAAGGGAAGCGCAAGAGAGGGCGGCCCAGGAATAGCTGGCGATGGACGGTTGAAGGAGAGATGAGAGAGACGGGTTTCAACTGGCAGCAGATGGAGAGACAAGCGCAAGATAGAGTAGGATGGAGGGGAGTCTTGAAAGACCTATGCCCCACCCGGGGTGAAAGGGATTCAACTAAAAAACTATAGTGTCATAATTTTTCTGTTTAATTTCTAAGTGCAACACATCTGTATCAGAGTATTTCCACTATAAATTATTCTCATTTTGCAGTTTGATGTGGAACATACAGTTTCATTGACCACATTCTCTTGAGATGGTAAGATGAAGAAACACAGGGCCAAGTTGCATTCAATAATTTAGGAAAGTTTGGATAGCATTGCTTTGGAATAGAGCTAGTTTATTTAGTGTGAGCTACAATAGGCAATATTGTTAGTTGTAACTTGGCCACATTTTGATATCAATACTTTTAAAGGCAGGCCTAGTTTTTGCAAGTTGGAATTAAGGACTTATAGACAGTGCTCTGTAGGCTATGCGTGAGTAACTTGGCTTTTTTTTAACGTCGAAGACGTTTTTGTTCAGATATCACTTATTTTTGGTAGCTAACTAATGATGAACAATGCATGAAGATAATGACATCGAGAGAGACATGCATACAGAATAGTACATGCATTCCAAATAAATGCATGCAGACATTCGCTTAACCATAACGCCCTCTACTGACGAGAATGATAACATTTCTCCTATTAGCGATAGCCCACAATTACATTAAAAGAGTTTGTAGATGAGCTGTATTTAATGTCTAATGAAATACAATGAACAGCACCACCTGAACTATGGATCATGAAGAAGCATGTAAATTAATTAACCAACTCTATATGGAGACATGCATGCACAATAGGCTAGACGCAAACACATTGTATCTGAAAGAAATACATACAGCCTAAAATATGGAAATACAGTTGTAAAATAGGCGTATTAGTATTCTATAGAAATAACATTAGGCTATTCAACACTGGCTTGTCGGATGCGTAATTCCAAGCTTCCATGTCTGGGCTACAAGCTGCCGAACTTCATAATACTTGCATAATACCTTTGTGTTTTTTGTTTTTTTTCCGGTAGTGTAGTCTGACGTTGTCTGCGGGAAATCTTTTGGTACCGGACCATGTAGCTAGGTTTAGTTTAGATTTCTGTAGTGCAATGGATGTAAGGCATGTTGATTCGCTTCATAGTAGCCTAGCTTGTACCTGCTTCCTGACTAGCAGCTGACTGACGTTTCTCTGACAAAACTAACATTGGCTAACAAGCTTAATTGGACATATTTCCCAGGAATCTTAGCCAGCAAGAAAACAAGATACTACTAAGAAAGTAGCCTACCAGTGATTATTCTTCTGATTATAATTATAATTAAAAGTGTTTGCAGTAAGATACATTGTCTGCAGAGTACCGTAGACTAGAGCAATGTTCGGAGGCTATAGTATTTTTTTTAAAGTGACTAACCATGAATCATATATGTTTAGGGAATTGGAGGTTTATAAATGCGATGTCTTAAGAGATTGCAGCTTATAGTAGGCTATCGTCAATTCTTAATGTATTATCGTAAATTCTTAATTTTCCTAGTAGTTCATTTTATGGTGACATTGTGTTATGTGTGAAAAGGATAAAGTGAACAGAGCTGAAGTGAAGAAATTAATGAATAAAGAAATGTTGGCCGAGGCAAGGGTACGTTGAGGTTCGGACTTCAGTCAGTCATGACCGCAAGAGCAGAGCGTAACACCCTCCCCAAACCAGACAAGAGCGAGGGTTTGGGGAGGGTGTGATATAGTACAAGTGAAATACAAGTGAAACATTGAACAGTTAACATTGGAAACCTCTTTTGCCTTTGCAATAAAAATATGTTAATGTGTTAATGTGAAAATAATAACAGTGTAATAAATGAAAAGTACTTAATAGTAGCACATTGTTTTGTGGAAAATAAGCATGTGCCCTGCTGGGCTCGAACCCACAATCCTCTGTGTCAGAGACAGCAACTCTGACCATTAGGCCACAGTAGCTTCTTGGAAAGAATGAAGCCATTAGCTATATTGACATTAAGAAACATTAGTATGAAGCGTTATTATTGGGCGATAAGCTTGATGGGCAGGTATACGGACCATACCCTCAAAGAATAATTCTCCCCATTGGATAACAGTTTGGCAGGAAAAATAGGAAGAAGAAGGAGAAAAACGGCAAAATAACCCAAGTTTGGGGCTTTATTGTGTGGATGTGTGAAGTTGTATCTGAATGCTGTGTGGTTACATGAGGTCAGAACATACAGAAGTTAATGTTTTTAAGGGCTGAGAGTCTATGGTCATTGTGGTTACTTCTGTAGGAAACCCTGAAAAGTGCCAAACTCTCTGTGCTGTATAGGTATGGGGTATGCCCCGCCTGTCATGGTTTATGACCCTTTTTCTCTTGTGGCCGTGTTCCTCGGTCGCCACACGTGGGCACTGCTCCGTTGGTGGAGTTTTGGCTCCGTCCCGTCTTTTCACAGAGTAAGTAATCAGCGTTCCCAGCTGGGATGTAATGCCGGTGAGTTATTTAAGCCCATGTTCCTTTTGTTCTGGGCTTTGATATTAATTGTTCATTGTGATTGTTTGATTGTTTGTTCTGTGGTGTATTTTCTGGTATTAGTTGTGCTGTTTTGTGTGCGGTTTATTTTGCCCTTTTAAAGTTTTAATCGTATGATTAGATCTAGGTTTTTAAGGAGACCGTTTTGCTCCGTTGTGCTTTTATTGGAATTTTGCGGCACTGGCCTTTGTGCTTTGAGCTTTCAGGTTCAATTCCTGTTTTGTGTGCTCATTTCAGTCTCTGCTTTCTGGTCTGTCCTTTGTTTGTCGTTTTTCCTAGATCTATTGCCTTTTACTAAGAGACAGGGCGTTTGTATCATACTGACTTTAGGGTTTTATTTATTCTTAGAGGCAGGTCGGTTATTTTCGATTAAGTTTGCGTTGGTCTTTTGTTACAGCTGTTCCTGTTCGTCCTTTTCACCTACGGGACGATTTTGTTCGGAACTGTAGTTCTGTTCATTCTCCGGGTGTGTCCCTCCTTATATGGAGCTTGGACGATGCTATGGACATGTTTGTGTTTGATTGCGCATTTATGAAAGTAACCATGGAACGTTATCTCTGTTCCTCCGCCTCGTTACATTTCCCATTATTGAGAGGCTAGGGCGTGTGTTTTCAATTAAGCTTGCATTAGTCATGCTTGCTAGTAAAGTTATGGGACGACGGTGCTCCATCGGCTCGCCTGTAAAATGTTTCTCTCTCCTGGGAGATCGGGCATTTACCCCTTTACGTTTTCTCGATCAATGCGGGACTTGCCTATGTGGATGTAGTTATTCGGACTCTTCCCCCCTGGCGTACTTGCCTATGTGGAAGTAGCTATTAGGACTCGTCCCCCCTGGCGTATTTGCCTATGTAGATGTAGTTATTAGGACTCATCTCCCCTGGCTCTTTTCTGTTCCTGCTTCCTGGTCGTTGCATTTCACTGCGAGCCTTTCAATCTAGCCATGGAATGTTATATCTGTTCCTTCGCCTCGTTACATTCCTCTTTATCAAGAGGCACGGCATTTATTTTCTATTTAACTCGTGTTGGTCTTTTAGCCGGTGATGTCCGGTGCAGCTGTCATGTTCATCCTTTTCACCTGCGGGACGATTTTGTTCGGAACTGTAGTTCTGTTCATTCTCCGGGTGTGTCCCTCCTTATATGGAGCTTGGACGATGCTATGGACATGTTTGCGTTTGACTGCGAGCCCTCGATAGTAGCCTTGGAACTTTAGATCCCCGTTCCTTTCGCCTCTTGGTATACTAATTTCTATTCATTTTCAGTGTTTGTTGGTTGTGTGTGTTTTATGTGTACCTTTTATGCTACTCGCCTGTTCTTATGCGTCTCGTTGCCGAGACAGGGAGTTTGTTGTTTCTGGCTCTTTCTTCTGTCACTTTGCTCGTAGAAGTATGGGAACTTTGTGCTCTGTTCCATTGGCCTTATTTGGTTTTCTTGCTGAAAACTTGGCGTTTGCACTTCTACTCATTAGTGTGTGATAGTGAGCCGATTTGTAGCTTTGGAACGTGTGTTCTTGTCTTGTCTCCTCCATTAACTGCGGGGTGGAGCCTTAGTGGCCTTAGGGCTTAAAGAATCCCCTTGCTGCGTTTGGCTCCTCCCACCTCACACGTCACGCCCCATTACACCGCCAAGCCGTAACTTGGCGGATGTCATACCTGCCATCCCAATTTGTTCAAACTGCTTGAACAAAGGAAGGCCACCAGAGATACTGTATATGAAAATTGTTTGAGCAACAGCAGTTTAGCTGAATCTGGAATTTGCTTGTGGGACAGAGAAAATTGTGGATTAGTCAAAGGAATGGATGGGTTTAAATAAATTAGATTAGGTGTCCAGTGCTCTCATAGATATCTTTTTTCTCCCCACATCATTTCACAAATGAGCAAACATAATAATTAGTTCGGGTTTCAGGCAGTAGTACGCAGTCTCTTGCCATTTCCTACAGTACACCGTAGTGCCTTGTTTGTAGTCGACCAGCCATTGAATAACAACCTTCTCTGGAAACTCAGGAGAAATGCTTGTTTGGAATTTCTTTTTTCTTTTTTTTCCATTTCCGTTTTTGCCCTGAGGTGAGTGTAGGAAAACTGTTTAGCGAAACAAAGTTTGAAGTAAATGAACTAGACTGGAAAGAATTTCCCATATCCTAGCGAAATTCCCGAATCCAAGCGCACGGACAGTGATGGGTTTTATTTCTGCTCCCTCGGCGCCTCATCTGACAGCCGCAAATGTGCAATTTAAAATGGGAGCAAGCTAAGTGTCCAAATGCATTTGCAGACTGTCAGAGCAAGGGGCTACCTCCTCCGCACTGTTCTGGGTTGATTGCAGAGCGTTATATTCACTGGTGTCACTGCCCATTCTCTTCTCCCCTGCAGCATAACCAACATTATTTTAACTTCCCGGGTACTGCTATCGCATGCTATCTCTGTCTCCTACGGGATAAAAGCAATCAGTGCATACTCTTCATCTAAAATGACTGAGATATCTGCATTATGTTGCACTGAATTTGCTACAGACTCTGACTAACATGCAAGGAAAAACGCTCGGAAAAAGACAACAATTTATATGAGCTGAGCTAAAAAAGAATGAATAAATAATCCAAACCAGTCCGTTTCTAAATCTCAGTGATTGGAGATAATGGTGATCGTGAAGACAACTCTTGGTGTTAATGCAACAGAAGTAGTCCTACTGATCTTGCGTACGTTGTATTCTCCTTGCTTGAGTTTCAATGCATGATTTCTTTTATCCCCCATAAACCAATGTGACATACTAACCAATGATGCATGCAATCCACAATCATGTAACAAGACACATTATTACAAGCTCATATCATTCCTTTTACAATTCCATTAAGCTAAACAAGAATTATGATCATGTTTATTATTATCTATTTAATTCATACAACATGAATAAAATGTTTTACACCGTAAATCAAATGGAACGGAATGTCTTAATGTTTCCCTTTGATAATCTACATAGTGAGTTTTAAAAATTGTACCGACTTTTTCATATCTCTTCAATTGACTAAAATAATATTGGGCATGTTGGCGAAAATTTAATTGAAATTTAAAATATGCAAACTGTTATGTTATGCTGCTCTGTGTGTGCAACAGTAAAAAAAAAACTAAAAAAACAATCAAATGACAATGGTAGACAAAATGTGAAATACATTACAGAATTAGTCAGTGTAAGCCCAGCCATTAGAGCTGGAAATGTATGTAAATTACAACTGCATATTTTTTTCCATCTATAAGGATGCTGATTTGCCAAATACTGGTGGTCGAAACTACTTTTGGGCAAGTCGTGATGTTTTCTATAGTGCTCTTGCATTAAAGAGATGACACAATTAAACATTTTACACGGTTGAACAATTAATTCCATATTCTTTTAATCAAGAACATATTTGCTTTTAATCATCCTATGCAATTAACCATGACTTCATAGGGGGAGAAGCACTATTCTTAATTGTCTTGTTTCCTCAGGAGAAACAAGCAGGATATTATGTTCCATATAATTACCAGTCAAGCAAGAAAACAACTCATAAATTGTCAATGAAGTTTCAGGAGCAATTACCAAGGGCTTAATGAACAATTATCATGTTATTAATTTTCTTAAACCCCTTCATGACTAAGATTATGTAAAAGCATGTTCAATTGATACGTGTATAACAATGGCTTAACATAGTATTAGTTTCACATGATATTATTCACATGAATGGGATGATTAAACTTGTGGTGAGCAAGAAATTTAGTTAACAAAACAGTGATAATGAATGATCCAAGAGATAAATTTGACCAAACACAGCTACTGTAGTATGCGGTTTGGAGCCAGATACTGTTCTTTCAACGATCAGATATGTATTTATGTGCATATGGATGTGACAGGGTGTCAAAACAACCTGAGCTGAATTCTGGTAACCCTTCAAAAAAAAAAAAAATTTTCACCTCAATCCCCCAAACAATAATAAAATGCCAATTGAGAAAGGATCACATTTCACAACCGTAACAACTTAAAAAAGATGAAGAATACCCTCAGTGGTTGTTAAGAGACACAGACAAAGACAGATGCTTGGTCGTGCAGCATAAGCCTGCTCCAGGAATGCACTCATTTCTGTGTCAGTACCAGAAACAGTTAAATAAAATGAAATCCTTGAGAAGGTTTTGTCCTGAACTAAATCACTGTGCCATTTCAACCAGCATCAATATTCAGTGCATGCAGTTTGCAGAGTCTATACCAGGCCATAAAAGGAGCCAGACCCAGCAAAATGGTGGAAAAAAGAAGATACTTTTTAAATGTCACTTTTTGTCATTTCAAACTTTTGAGGGATGCACTCGCCACTGCTAGGAACGTGTACCGTGACTTCATTCCTCATTGCAGCAGCTGTTTAAAAATGTAGCATGAACATTGCAGTCATTATTATTATGAATAATGTGGCATTGCTGTCATTATTCCCTCTTGAAGAGGCGTGTCTTGCTTTAATGCTTATGAAATGTGCCACTCCTCTCCAGGCAGTGATCACCATAAACGGCTCTAAGATAAAAATCAAATTACTGTCTAAACAAATTTAGCATTGTTTTCACCATGGTGCTTAAACATCAGTCACAATACATATTAAAGCATGCTGGCAGATATTGATCAAAGACCGCAATATTAACTGGGCTTTCAAACAGCGTCCTCATAGAGTATGTCATACCACAACCATGTGTATCCTGCTCCTGGCGAATAGTTGAAGCTAAGCAGGTGTGGGCTTGGTTAGTACTTGGATGGGAAACCTGGGAAAACTAAGTTGCTGCTGGAAGTGGTGTTTGTGGGCTTCTACAGTGTGAACTTCCTCCTGGTCAAATAAACCCTAATGCCCCAGTACAGTGATGGGGACACTGCGCTGTAGGAGATGCTGTCTTTCGAATGAGACGTTAAACAGAGGTCCTACCATGACACTTATTTAGGCTACGTTCACATTACAGAGCTTAACGCTCAATTCCGATTTTTTTCCCCAGATCCGATCTTTCCGCCTTGACTTTTCACATAAACTTTTTAATGTGGCCCATATCCGGTACCAGTGTGAACCGATTGCTCTCCTGAAATGACCCGCAAATGAACAAGAACAAAAGACATCACCCCCATCACACAGCCTGCAGAAATAAACAACAGCAAAAAGGAAGTCATCAAAGTCACAGCTTCTGGGTTAATTTTAAAGTTTATGTGCAGTGGAGGCTGGATGCTAGTTCGTCAGCAAATGATGATAAGGGTGAGAAGACAAAAAAAAAAACAAGGTTTTAACTAGATTTTTGTGCTGGCACGGCTGCTACTTCTGTGCAGAGGGACTCGTGGATGCGAGATCGGAGCCAGGAATGGAGGGACCGTGATGTGGGTGGTTTCAGTGAAACATAGCAAGGCATGAAATTAACCTCCTTCATTCATTCATTCTGAGGACAAGTTAAGGGCAAGTTAAGAAAAGAGAGCGCTTGGCCGTTTGGCGAGTGAGACCAGTCGATGTAACAAAACTGATAGTTCCGGGAGGCAGATTCCCAGCAAAAATTTTGTGCAAATTGGTAAAATTTTGTAGGAGTAGCATTTTAAGTGTTTTACAAAAAATGCTAATTAGCGGAAAATCCAATATGGCGGACTTTATGGGTCCTTGAGGCAAATTTGTTCCTCATGAGCAGAGGGACCTGCACACATTTTGTAACTCTAGGTCAAACTGGGTGTCGGGAGTGGGTGTGTCAATGTCGAAATTTTGTCACGTGCACTACAGCTCCACCAGGTGTTCAATATGCGTCATAATTTAAAGGATCTAAGAGTTCAGCCATCCCAACAACCCTACCAAAAATAAAATCCGAACAAAAATAATAGGGTACCAGCAGCTGCGCTGCTTAGTCCCCGAATAAATTATACTGTTTGTCAGCTGCTGTTTTACATAGATTACCTTATGAATTGTCAATGGATTTATGAATATGTCTGGATGAGAATCCAGGTTTTCGTACAATGTTAACGTTAATTACATTATTGGCTGTTCTTTCAGAATTTTACCTTGTGCGACGCTGTATAGTGCAGCCTGGTTTGATGGAGAGGAAGATTGGAGAAGGACAGAGTCACAACCTCTTTCCACCTCTGTGCCCCCCCACCCTACTGGACCCACTGCTCAGATAAATGTGGCTGAACCACGCTCGTCCCGAACGCTCTGTCATTCTGTCTTCACACACCCGCTCTTGAACCTGTCGTCCTGGCTGTCCAAATTCACATCATTAGCCCTTCGTCTCTCAGCTGCAGCTGAGTCTCACCTGCCAATTAGGAGCACAGATATAAACTTGCCTCCATCGCGGCAGGTTCTCAATCATAAACACGCTTTAATCATGTCGGCAGCCTCTTGACGTTTAGACAGGGCATCTCACATACCTACAGCATTCCGGTTCCAAAACATATTATATGTGTTACTGTGCCTCTATTTACATGACTTTAATCATAATGTGATTAATGCGAATTAATGGTTTTCAAAATAATACCATCATAACACCATGAAATAAAAGTTTTATTACATAGTTATTCCAGACACGAGACCAGAGAAAATGTTGTAATTCACTTTAACGCAGAACAATAAGGGGAATTTTTAATTAAATGTTGCTATTTTAGCAATGCTAAAGCACATAGTGCATGACAGAACCGGTCAGGGTTTCAGTGTGTAAGGAGTAGAACATGCCAACCACAGTTAACTTATCTCTCTGAAAAGTATCTTATTTTGCACCGTCAAAGGCTATCTGAAAATATGCGAAACATTACATTGGAATCACTTTGCATCAGTGTTTCTATCAGGAATACAAAAATGTGGTATTACAGTGTGGGCACAGAGGCCCATTAATGATCAATAAGTGTAATACAGTGTTTTACATTTGATGCTAGCTGATATGGGTAACCAGTGGAGGGAGATGGAAAGGGAAGTGAGATGGCTGAGTCTAGGGAGGTTGTAGATCAGCAACCCACAGTCAGTGTGAATACTGTCAGTGCAGCTTGGCTGGAGTGAAATTTTTATTTCTAACCAAAAGTTAATTGATGCCCCGATATGATTCATGTTATCTAAAAACAGCCACACATAATATTAATCAACATATAGACATCATAAAAACATTCTGTCCTCCCTCAGTCATAATTATGTTGTTAGTCTCTAATCGATTCAATTATTGATTAAATGTGAACATAATTTCTCAATTGAAGCAATGTGGACAACATGATTCAAGGCTTCAAAGAAGGCAAAAAAGCACTTTCTTCACTCTCAACAGTTTTGGGTCAGTGATCAAATAGAATTTTTTTGAATCACGATATGAATTCACTGGAGTTAATACATGTGCAGGGAAGTTACACTGTGCTCATACAACATAATCTCAGGCCTTTTGATTCTTAAAAGCCTGGTGGAAGCCGGTTGATAAAACCAGGTGGTAAACTCAACCCAAGGACGTTTACGTCTGGTTACGGTCAACCACCGTTCCCCCCCTCCCCACTAACCCCCCACCCCCCTTTGAATGGGGCCATAAGCAGAGAAGACTCCCTGTTTCTGGAAGCCTTCCAGGATTTATGTCTCTCTACTTTCGGAGCCCAAGGTTGTCATCAGCTGTTTCTTTATTTATCTTTCTAAGCGATAGCCGCTGGGACGCAGTTAGGCTGTGATTAAGTGCGTCTCCCAGCCCCCCTTTGTATTCATGTGGAGGTGTATAAAGGTCACATTCCCGGCAAGAAATCACATTTACAGCTCCCTTCACAAGAAAGAATGCTGTTTAGGTTTTAAGTGAGTTGCCTACATTGGGACTAGCTTAAAGCGTCTGGCTTAAGATGTTAGATGGTCCTCACTGATTCTCGCCCCTTGAACCCGACTTGAGATCAGGATGAATTGATGATTTTTTTTTAAGGTTGCCAATCCTTAAAAAGAGGGTAACCACCGTACAGCTCTGTGGTTGGATTCCCTCAACAGCCTAGTTTTGAGTTATTCTGTTACAAAGGTAGGTCTACTGACAAGTAGTCGAGTGCATTGCACCAAAAGAGAAAAGATTAACTCATTGAGCAAAACACCAAGATCCAAAAGCCAAGTAACTAATTACATTCCTGTTCCAGCTAATGTCATTATGTTTTTTATGTCTAATGTGCATGACTCTTGCATGCCCTCCCATGTAATTTAGCTCCATAAAACTTTTCAGCTCTAACAATAGTCACTCCCTGGACCCTCTGAGTTCAATGTTCCTGTTAAACTGCTGAGTTCTACCATAAATCCAATCTCAAAGGCAATGTGGTGTAAGTGAGATAACGCGTAACAAGGTTAGTATGAGACTCCAATGGTCCATTTTGATGGCGTGCTATTGGTACTCCAATCTTCAAAAATATTAGCTTGCTGCTTCTGGTTATTCATGATAGCCCCAGCAGTTCTGTCTGTGGAATTCCACATCCCATCACCCTTCTTTTTTTTTTTACAGCTCTTCAGTAAATTATGTTTCTGCTCTGCCTCACTTAGCAAAAATGATGTACAACACCTGAAGGCCTCACTAGTCAGTGTCTGTATAATGGAAGTGCGTTGTAGTGCAGATAGCTTACAGGTGTAGTGGTAGCTCCAAGCAAACCAGAGTTTAATTGCGCTCTGTGCCAGAAGACACAGTTTAATTTTTTTTTACAGATTGAATGCATGTTCATCCAAATCACTGTGCTAAATCATGTTTGTGATGGCATTGGGCAGCTCAGGTCACATGACCCCAGCTGTAGGCCCTCTGATGAGTCTCTATTGCAAGTCTTCAAGCCAAGTAGGCTGGGGAACACATCTATGTGATTACTGAATAGAGGTCCTGTACACAGACTGAGCCCTCCTTCATCATTAGTGATGTTTCCATTATAACGTCAGAGAAAATTTTGACTATGGCTCTTATACGTGTGCAAAACAGCCAGGGAAAGTGTTTCTTAATGGGGTTTTTTTGTTAGGGAAGGTGTTATTATGTGATTTTAGTCTGCCTCAATTGTCGCAACTTAATCAATGCCAACTGATAATCATTGAGTTGTTAAAAACTTGAGTTGTGCTTGTGTGCAGTGCAGCTGCATTCTCACAATTAATTCACATTTTCCTAGATCCTAGCAAAAACACCAAGATGTAGAATTTCCATGAAGACAACAGACTAATTTTCATTGGCACAGTGTTTATTTCCAGTGAGCACACCACACCAAATTGGGAACTGACAATCTGAAAGTCACATAAATTCTGAAAAATCACAAATGTACCCTGGATTGAAAGAATGTTGCAGTGATGGGACAGGACTACAGGCTTTGCGATATAATGTAAGAGGAAAAATTAGGAGAAAGATCAAAAAAAGGGTCAAGGGTATTCCATGGACAATTGTTAGTTTTTCCTTCATTTAACCAAGTAGGTTAACTAAGAGCTCAATTCTCTTGTGCAGTGATGGCCTGGGGAATTAGGGAATGCAAGGGATTGTGTATCCAATCAGGGATAATTAGGTAGCCAGGTGTAGAGAGCCAATTTTATGGGAATTTGGCCAGGTCACTGGGGCCACTTAACATCCCTACTTTTTCAAAAAGTGCCACGGGACCTTTAATGACCACAGTGAGCCAGGGCCTCACATCCTACAGCACATCGTCCCCATCACTCTGCTGGGGAACTGGGTTTCTATTTGGTACACAGGGAAGACTGCCCCTACTGGCCTACGAACACCTCTTCCAACATCACCTAGTTTTCGCCGGAGGTCTCCCATGCCAGTGCTAACCAGGCACACATCTGCTTAGCTTCAGCAGCTTGACATGAGAAGGTCTCCGGGTGCTATTTCTGCTGGCTAATAACCAAAGGTGGAAAGTCCAGATTCAGAAAGTAAAAGTCCTCCCCAGTATTTAGTCCCAATCACCTGGATTTTCTAATTAGCACAATTCTTCAGCCAGGAGGTTGAACCACGTCATTAGTGAAATCAGCTGACTGACTTCATGAATGGAAGAAAATACTTTTTCCTTCTGACCCGTGGACGGTTAATTATGCATATTATGGCTTCTGTGGCTTGCTAAGTGCTACAAACTAACAACTTAAAATATCTTAAATCACTAATTAAAACCCTTTTTAACCCTACATGTTAATTAGATCAGGAATTTATGTGAAAAGGGCCAGTGTGGGTGCAGCTTATTGTTTTGTCCCAGCACTACGATACCTGATTCTACTTATCAAGGTCTTGATTGAATAACATGAATAGTTAAGGAGTGTAATCAGGTGTTGTATGGGCTAAAACAAAAACCCACACTCACCCTTTTCGGCTCACACCCGCCCTTTTCAGATAAGATTGCCCGCCCCTGCTTTAGATCACCCATCTAAGGTAAGATGAGGGATGGGCAACTCCAGGCCTCATGGGTCAGTGTGTATGCAGGTTTTTGCTGCCACCAGTTACCCTAATTAGTCAGCTAATTGGTGATATACACCAACACCGATTCACTCGTAAATTAGACCACAATAAAAAAAAAAAAATGCTACAATACATGCAAATAGGCACAAGAACATTCATCAGTTGCTGTTCATATCACAGGATGCAGCTAACAGATCATGTAAATAATTGAGCTATAATTAAATAATTGGTAACTGGTGGCTGCAAAAACCTGCATACACACTGGCCCGCGAGGCCTACAGTTGCCCATCCCTGAGGTAGATGATTAGCTAAAATGGCTGCCTACCAGACAGGGCCTGCTGGTAGGCCTACGGATTTAAAAAACTTAAGGAAAATAATGTTTCCTAAGTTTATACCTCAAGGAGCAAATTGTTTACTATGTTTCCTGGATATTTCAAGATCAGAGGTGTAAAATCCAGGGGTCAGAAAGTAAAAGTCTATGGTGTTCAACTCTATGGTGTTGCATTTCTGAAATGTTGCGAGGGTGGTTCAATTCTGTTTTTGTTTGTTTCTCGTCAATCCTTCCTTGCAGAGCACCTTTTAAGTTTGCTTGCTGCACGTAGCAAATTGTGTCACAAGATAGCTCCCTCGAGGGAAGACAGCAAGGGAAGGGAAGGGAGCATGTTAAATTGGATTCGAATGCAGCCTTGGTATTTGGTTTTCATGCTCTGAGCTGAGGCTGGTGGGTGGAGCCACCTCCTTGTTAGTTTGTTAATGGGCAGAGTCAGTTTGATATGGGCCACTTCTGGCTTACAGTGGCCCTGAAGTGCAATACAAAACAAATCAGACAACAATACACAACAAACCAGAAAACAAAATGCAACAAATCAAAAAACAAAATGCAACAAACCAGAAACTCAAACCAGAAAAGTTTGTACATATTAACAATTATTTATTGTCGCCGATTGGATGCACAGTGTGTCAATCTGGGTGAATGGTATGCATTTACCGGCTTTTCACATTTCGTTAAGGAAGGGAAATGAGCCGGAACGATTGAACAAGCCCACTAATTGCACAAATCTGTTCTTTTTTCAATCAAGGACATTCATATGAAGTGATCCTAAATATACTGTCAACTTTGCACATTATTAAAATAAGTATGTATATGCTAAAAACACACTAAAAGTCTCCATTTAGTGGACATCATTGTGGTGTCTTGAAGAACCCATTTTCCTATACAACCCTCTTTCGTGGTTATTTGTTGTTGTTTTGTTTTTGCTGCTACTTCCCAGTAGGGCAGTGGGAATGTAACATTTATAAAGTAATAGCCATGTACTGTAAATCAATTGGCAAGGTCTGAACGCAATACTAGACCGTGGGGAGCATCCACATAATAGAAGTGTCTTAACAGATGAGCTACCTAGCAGCCAAACTCAAAGCTCTTAAAACTGACTTGGTTCTGTGTCCAAGCATGGAAAAAGTTGTTGATTTATTTTTTTCGTTTGTAATTATATGCAAGTATGGCATTTAAAAAGGCATTAAACATGTTTGATAAATAGTAGGACATTTTTAGCTGGTGATAAGGTTGTGCATTTGATTTAAACCAGCTAAGAACCTTAAAAAATGAGGCAATTAATTTGTGTCCCCTGTAGGGGACGTGAGTCTCGTCTTAATCTGAAAACCCACATATTCTACTTTGCTGAAACCTACACTACAAGGGACATTCAATGAAAAATAAAATAAATAATATATATTTTTTAATATTTTCAAATATTAATGGGAACAAATATTAATGAGACGACTCCACTTGTCTCCCACTTCAGTTCTCTTTTTTTTTCCTTCCGTTGGTCATGCTCAGTGTAATACTATAGTGTGTATAGTGTATGTAATGTATTCACATCCACCGACAAGAATGACAGATTATTGTTATGCATTCTGTCTGTTGCAGGTGAGGCTACATTCGTTATACTTAACACTGAACATGTTTGAAATCACTGTTATTCTTTCTGAAACACAGTGAAGTGTTGGGTTGGGCATTGTGATGTGGGTGTGACAGTGCATCTACATCATAATAGACTACACATTTCCTTTCAGAGACATTTATGATGCGGCTGTATACATTATAAATAATTTTCCTGTATCGCCGCAATTGAATCATTGCTGATACTGTGGGCTGTATTGCCACACCCCTGCTCTGTAATGTTTTTCTGTTATTAAGTCTTGATTATAAATGAATACAAGGGTCCAGGCTATTCCCCCCAGACTCATTTTAGAGTGAATTGATTGTGTGTGCGTGCGTGTGCGTGTGTGTGTGTGTGCGTGTGCGCGTGCGCGTGTGCGCGTGTGTGTGTGCGCGTACGCGTGCGTGTGCGTGTGTGTGCTTGTGTGTGTGTAGCTGTTTTTTTTTTACTTTCTTGAAGGAAGCACTGGTGATAATCAATCCTTCGTTGTTCTATTGCATCATTATGCAATTCAATTTTTCTGTATCGGTTTTATTTTTGTTTCTGTCCGACCGATCTGTCCTACACAAGTAAGTAGGTGGTTTAAATTAGACAGTTGATTTCACTCCTGTTGAGAAGAAGTTCCTCTGAGTCATCCATGGTTGTGTATATCTGGGGCACCATTGGAGCTGTTATTTTGGAGTTTTCTTTGTTTGGGGTTCATGGGCAGGTTAGTGGATTCAGGGCAATAACGTTCCATTATTACAACACATTTGATTCTAGCTTTATTGGGAAGGATAAGAGGCTTCTAGGGAGGGTAATACAACTTCCTGTGGGCAGTGCCATGATGACACGAACATTAATATTTCTGATTTTAAAATTCTCAGTTTAAATGTAGAAGGGTTGAACAAACTGCACAAACGTGTAGCAACTAGCAATATTAGAATATTTACGATGGCTCTTATCTCAGAACACCATTTGATTCCTTCTGATATTAGGCATCTTGCTAGTGCCCATTGTCTAATCGCACATTCCACCACGGTCTCCAACACAAAGGGAGTTGAGCTATACTTTGCCAACGGAAGCTTAAATTGGAGGTTCAGCCAACCTGGGGCGAAGGGGAGCAGGGCCGTTTCAAGACTGCTTTGATTGGGGGGGCATGAAGAGATGTTGGGGGGGCACAAGGCTGGGACGAAGAAGGGGGCGGAGGGGGGCGGGGGGGGTCTGGGGGTCCTCTCTAGATGAGATTTCAGATGCTTTCATATAAAGCTAAAGCATAGGGTAATCAGTACATTAGTGGATAAGATAATTTTATTACATTTTAAACCCACCTCCACCCCCCCTCATCTTATAGGAGGACAACTTCATTTATGCCCAATAATACCAAATCATTATCTAATCTTATATGGAAACAAGTCTATTAAAGATGAGCTATATTACTTCATCATTTCAGTTTCTTTGTGCTATTTTCTATTTAAATGTGAAACTACGTTACTGTAACTGGCTCATCATTAATTTATATACAGTATATATATATAAAACTATTTTTTAAATGTATTTTTAATATATAATAATTTTTTATATATATTCTATGCTTGAGACGCTGGGGGGCTTGCCTCTGTTGACAGCTGCTGTTTCGAGAGAGAGAAAGAGAGAGAGAGAGAGAGACAGATATGATAGTGTATTTTCATATATGTAAAGTATTCCAAAGTTTGAGGAAAGCCAACATGCAGCAGTAGGCTAGCTAATACACATACACACACACACACACACACATGGGCGCGCACACACACTGCAGCCAGCTAATGCAATGCTGCAGATGTTTTGAATCTCCCAGACAGAGACTCTCGCCACTATCCTCAACTCACTGATTAAGCTAGGCTATAGGCGAGCTAATATTATATCCTAAGCAATGCGTAACAGTTACAGTTACCAAGAAGAGACAGTATAGATTGATCAAAGAAAGTGACACCTCTCTCTCACTGTGTCTCCATGTTTTATATGGCCAAACCAACCAATCAGATATTAGAGAAATATATTATTTCGATGTGGCATTTTTATGATTGACCGTATCGTCTGTAGCTCTAATAGCCTACTGACGGTGCTACGGGTGCCGACTTCATATTGTCGGATTATTTATTTTAAATTTTTTCTGGATTTGGCTTTAGGGGGGCAGGCGGAGCATTTTGGGGGGGCATTGCACCCCCGTGCCCCCACCTAGAAACGGCCCTGAAGGGGAGGGGCAAATTGCGACGGCTAGACAGATTTGTTTTATAATATTGCTCAGGCCTCCCATATACATTGCACCTTAGCGGATCACAAGGCAGTGAACCCTTTGGGATTCCCAGAGAGGGCAGTGAGATGGTGTTTCAACATTGCTTTATTTGAGAATGAGTCTTTTACACCAAACTAGCTTCTGGCCTTTTGGAATTTGTAGATCAAAATGTTCGTGCTCCATGCGACCCAAGGGCCATTTGGGATGTGGTTAAAGGGTTTATCCAAAGCTTCACCGCAAGCCTCGCATCCTTGTTATGTAAGGACAGAGAGTGAAAATTCAAAATGTGAGGTGCTGGATGATGATGCAGATTCGCTACAGTGAGATCATGGCAGCGAGGTTAGCAGTGGTCAAAAAGAAAATGAATGGCATTTTAAGGAATAAGGTTGAGTTCCTTATTCATAGGACGCAACATAATTATTATTTTCACGAGTCAAGACCTAGTCATCTTTTGGCCTTGAAACCTAAACAAAATGAACAGTTTACAGACATTTTAGACAAGTGGAGTGTTACACACGGATCCAGGTCAGGTCAATGACCATCACTTTCCGAAGAGGCCAAAGCTGATCTAGATGAGCCTATCACGCTGATGGAATTAGACAACGCTGTTGACCCGTTTGCACGTACCGTCACAAATATAGTGATCATTCCAGAATTGGCCCAACAGAGTACGATCACAAATATGTGATTAGAACATGTCATTAGAACGTTCAGTTCAGAATGTCATCACAAGGGTTACCGCCTTCTAAAGGGTAAACATGACTCCAGTGTGGTGCCAGCAAGTCATTTACTGTTGTACTGAAATGCAAATGTTATTACTATAGTTGTTATCACCAGAATAGTCATCTAGTTGAATTTGCTACTGTATAGGGTGACCATATATTCGATTTCAAAAAAAGAGGACGGGGCACGAGGGCGTTATGAGAACTTATGACATAATACTAGGCTATTTGTTTGTTTATACGTATATGGTCTATGGAACGAGCAAATCGTAACTGGACATTTTCAGGAATTTAGAAATCCCGCCTGGAGGACTATTTTTGTTACCAAAAATAAGAAATATCAGTCAGCCCTGTACTGAATGCATAGGGTGGGTTTTGTAAACACTACTGATTATCTCACTGACTTAATCAAATAAAAATCTATATTTTGTGTACATTTGTCCAAATGCTGTTTGTGTACTCTATCGTAACAACCATGGGCTATAAATGGGATATGGTAGGCTATTACCATAGCAGAAAGTACGCTAAAATAACCGCTGCTGTCACAATACTCACTATATTGAAGCTATCAGCTATAGCAGCGATGGAGCATGCTGAGGTAACACGAACAACGTGAAGTGAACTCCACGGCATCACGGCCTGTAAAATAAATACCTTTTTATCACTGAAAAATCCTGCTACACTTTTCATTAGATAAAATGTGACCTGCGCAATCATTTTGAGTCACTTTGACCCAGAGACACTTCTTCAGTTTTATAAATTGCTGTAAATAGGAGAGTCTCACTTTCTGGCGATACCAATATTATCCGAATATTAAGCAAGGCATGCTCACTTAAACCTTGAATGTCACTAAACCGTGTTTTTGATTTATTCAAATAAATTAGAACTGTAACATTCAGCCGAGTTCATTGCAGAACGTTCAAACTTATCTCAACATTAGCAGTCAGCACACGTAATCTTGGACTACAGAATTTCGGCATGCTGTTGTGGTTGCACCTTTGTGCGGAAAGCTTTTCGATGTACCGCAGTAGGCTAAATGCTTTAAATCTGATGGCTGTTTATTCATTTATTTGTCACTCTGGACAGGTCGCGCTTCTGTTCAAGAAGGGAAAAGACCTGTCTGACTGAGCTAGTTATTGGTCGAACTCACTTCTGAATGCGGATATAAAGATTTTTGCTAAGCTTCTCACTCGCCGATTAAGAGATTGTACGACATTGCTCGCTCACTGCAATCAGGTGGCCTGATAAGGACAAGATTGAACTCTGGAGAAGGCTTCTGCATATTATCGACCATGCTCCCAACATCAGACTCGCCTCCCACTCGGTTCTCGTTGGTTGCCGTGAAGGCCTTTGATCGTTTGGATCGTGGTAATTTCTCAGGTCTCTTCTTAGGTGGCTGGGTTTTGGAGATGCCAATGTCAATTGGATCAGGGTCTTATACACTAAACCTGCCGGTCGTTTCCGGGAAGCAGATCTCCCATCCCTTTCCAGTCTCGAAGGGCTCACAACAGGGCTGCCCTCAGCCCATTGTTGTTTGCCCTCTCGTTGGAGCCTTTGGCTCAAACAATCAGGCAATCCTCTGTTATTTTGCCTATCAAAGTTAATTGGACTAAACATAATTTTTCTTTGTATGCAGATCATTATCCTGTATGTGGAGGATGTGACTCGATCCATATGGATATTTTTGATGTGGTCAGCAACATCTCTGGATACAAAATTAATTGGCTTAAATCTATGTTACTTCCATTGAATAATGCTATGAGGTCCACTGTGATCCCAGCCACTATCCCTGTTGTTAAGTATTTTAAATATCTAGGCATTACTATATTACGTATAGTGTCCCCGCAGGCTCTGTGGGATGTTGTGTTTTCTAACACCCCCAATAGACAGTGTGTCCAAAAATTTGCAGCTGAGAGATGTGATGAGAAAATATGGTGTTCCGTGGAATCTTGTCATGTCTCGTGCCTCCACATCTTAAGTTTACGTCTGGTTTTTCCGTTTATGTGTATTTTTTATCTGGCATTTTCTATGTAATTCCGTGTTTTCCCTCTCTCCCTCCATTTTGTCTCCACTTCCCCGCACCTGAATTATGTTTTCTCATTCGTATTGCCTCACCTGTTCCTTGTTGTTTCTTCATTAGTTTGGTATTTATTCTCCTCTGTTTCTGTGTTCTGTGCCAGATTGTCTTGTGCCCTGCGCTTGCGTATCATTACTTTCCAACGTTTTTTCCTGCCTGCTCCTCGTTCTTGTTTCCAGTCCTGTGTACCCGTCCAGTTCCTTTCTCCTGCCTGTCCAGCCTGCTCCTGTCCTGCCTGTTCCTGTCCAGCCCTGCTCCAGCCCTCCTGCCCATCCCCGTCCTAGCCCTGCTCCTGCCCTTCGCCCTCCTGATCCCCTGCTCTGACGGATTCCCTGGTTCTGACCCCTGCCTGCTCCTGGACTTCGCTTTTGCCCATCCTGCATTGCCCTGTTCGCTGGACTTTGACCTTTGCCTGGAACTGACCCAGAGCCTGCTTTACCTGCATTGTATTGTTTGCTGGACATTGACTAGTTTCTGTCGACTAAGAATAAAGCCTTTTCCTATTACTTTTGGTGTCTGTGAGTGGTTCCGATCAGTTCTCATAACAGAATCTGGCATTGCCGTATCACCCCCTTCATAAGGTATTTTGGGGGTCAAAGGTGCAAGGAGTCTGGCTTCAACATTATACATTTTTTTGTTGGAAAAGTCTTATACTTTGTTATCTTTGGATCACATATGGAGGTCTGACATTCCAGACTTGGATGAGGACCTTGATTTTGATGATGTCTGGTCCAATGTGTTGTTGGCTTCGAGGAACCCTGAACATCAACATATTCATTTTCAGTCTGCACATAAAACTGATACCCTTTGTAAACTTTCTGATTAAAAGATCTAACCTCCATAGTACTTTGTGTTACCCGAACGCTTTAGGTACATGCTTTTATATGAATGGGAATGTCCAGGGGTTCAAAACTTCTGGGAAATGGTTGATGATGATTTATCCATCCTTTTATCTGTAGACATTCCGGTCTCTACATCCATTCTCCTTTGAACTTATTTTTCTCAATTGGCATTTCACCACACAAAGGCTAGAATTTTTTTTGGCAGGTTTAATGGCGGCTAAAAAAAATGATTGCACAAAGATGGAAAAAAGCTCAGCCTTTGACCTTTCGACAATGGGCCCTGACCTTTATGGATGTAGCATATTTTGAGTGTTCAGTCGTGCAGATGCATGTTGATAAGGCAGCTAATATTATTCTATGGGAGGGGCTGGTGGGGGACCTGAATGAATTGCTCCTGGGGGTGTGAGACACTGGGCCTCCTGAGTTTGTCCTCAATTATTTATTTTGTGTTATTTATCTTCCACTGGGGTTTAGTAAGTGAGTTTGCTTTTGTGGTTGGGGGGATTTTTAAGTTTGGTTTCTGTTAATCGTTTGTATATGTGTGCATGTTTTTGTACGTCTAAATTGAAAATGGCCGTACTGGCGCCATTGGATGTTTATTGGCTTAAAAAAAATGTGTTCACAAAAAAAGATAATATTTTCACTGAAACAAAATACTTGAACCTTTTTTTCTGCTGCATCTCAGGGGGTTAAGGCCTGAGTTGAATCCAGTCCTGGAGGGCTGTAGGGTCTGCTGATTTTTAGTGTGTTTCAGGACCAGCGATTGATTTAACTAAAGAATCTACACACTTTGTTCTCTAGGCCATAATTGGCTTCTGATTGAAAAGAAACTACAAATACCTGCAGACAGTGCTTCCCACCTGGACTGCCCTGTTTTAAGATTGGTCTTTAACCAGTCAAACCACTTATTTGAGAAGAGTACCTGCAGTGTGGCTTTTGTAAATCTAAAGGCCTAAAAGTGAGTTTGGATATGTAACCAACATGGATCTAGGGATGTTAGGTCAGACAAAAGCCTGTTAGGAGACTGAGAGTGAGAATATCTTTAGAGCAGATTTTTGCAGGTCCTGGCTTATCACTCAAAGGGATTGGAATACAGCAGTACCATTTGACAAGTGGTGGGCTTACAAATTTGGCAGACAGTGCAGAGGTGTTTTTTGAGAGAGGAATAGGATAATGTAAAGAGATTCTCTTCCAATGTTCTCAGGTGGGAGATAGTTCAGTTGATGAGAATCCTGGAGGAAGAGATTTATTTATTTATTTTTTGCAGAGAAGGGAATGACTGAACCTAAAGTCACATGAGAATTAGAGTTTTTGGCATCTCCTCTCAACTTTCCTCACTGCCTCATTTGTACAACTTTACTCACTCTAGAGGAGAAGATGACCATGGTGTAAAGGGCCTACTGCCAGAGGTGTCAAATCCAGGTTCAGAACATAAAAGTCCTCCCCAGTATTTTGTTCCAATCACCTGGATTTTGCTAATTAGCACAGTTCTTCAATGTGGAAATAATTAGTGAAATCAGCTGGCTGAGTTCATGGGTGGAAGAAACACATGGCAGGACTTTTACTTTCTGACCCCTGGATTTTACACCTCTGCCTACTGCGTAGAAAATAGAGACAAGCGCTGATGTTAGCGTCATAACAGCACTTTCAATGCAAAAGTGAGTTCACAGAGGGCAACACAGACAGGGCTAAACACGATAAAAAAGTGTGAGTTTGTGTAAGTGTGGTAGGAGGGGAGTGTTCAGTAGTTGCATACACAGACATACACACAAAGATGATGATGATTGTAATGAAAACGGGCAGATTAACAAGCCACAGTGTGTAATCCCAGCCATCGCTTTAAGGATATTTTCACAGTTTCATGAAAACATTTTATTTTTCTCTCTCGCACTGCTCCATATATACAGCTTCCATGGCTCATGTCAAAGCCAGAAGGGAGATGTTCAGAGGGGATAATTTACGATGCTTCTGAGCACAGATTATATCCTAACATTATGATGGCGGTGAGATATGGCCCTATTGTCCTACCCGGCCGTGCTCCACAGCTGAGTGAGTAATGAGGCCCGTGGAGGAAGTGATTTGGTTCTGAGGTTCGCATGTATATTACTGAAGCTTACACTCAGAGGGCTCTCCCAGGGTGGAATATTTTATGGGACTTACGGGCAACAAAATGCATTAGTCTCATTGTAACTCAGCTGTGGAGGTGGAGGAGTCCAAACCGGCATCCAAATGCGCATCCCCCTTGCTCAAACTTCATTTGTACCCTTTCCAATGAAATGTTAGCTCCGGCAAGCCAACTGATTGAGATAATACATTTCAAGTGTTGGTAATGCCACCTTAAGTGCCTGCGCAGGAGCAGAGCAAATTAATAGTGTCCGTGTCTCCATCCCGGGCGATTGTATTACCTTCTGATTTATGAAACGACAACCTTAAATAGAAGGGTAACCTTGAGTGCCAGATGCAAAGTGAAATGTGTTTTCCGTTCCGGTGGCAGAACGAAACCGCTACCTGAAAAATTTCCCCCGAGCTGCGCGTCCATATTCAGAAGGGTGCGGATCATTTATAAGTATTATCTCTTTCAGATTCCTTTCCAGGGAGCCTCAAGTTTATTTCAGCCAGGTGACCTGAGAAGGGTACTCACAGAAATTACTCGACAAGGAGAAATGAAACACATTTAAAATAAAAAAGTTACTGGTACTAAGAAAGAAACGGTGACACCATGACAAAAAATAATACTCCAACATGTCTACTGACAATTTAAACATGCTGGCGTCCCAGGAAGTATACTGTTAAATTATGCATGTAGCTTGTTCAATTAAGAGTGAGAACGTTGTCATTGAGAGCTGCCGGGCATTTGGATATTTGCTCCAAATGATCTCTTAATTACAACATGGAACAGATCACCAGTTTAATTGTGCAAGGGAAAAGTTGATTGCTTCCAGTCAATAAACTGATGTTTCAAATTTTTTTATTTTTTTCAAAACCTTTTGGGCTCTTGATTTCCAGGGCTGAGGTGGAAAGTGATTGTGATAATGGATTGCTTTTGGGGTGGGGGTCTCTTTCACGGCTCCCACATTATTCAAACCCTGATTTATTTATTTATTTTTTGCAATATTCGTATTTAGTTTTGCATTAAATTTCACCCCTTTTGTGTCTGATGTCTTTGCTAAATAGTTACAGTAGAACAAAACCTCAGTGTTGTAGACTGGCCAATCAGCCATATTGTCATGTGACATAATAAAGATGTTCTACCTGGCAATCAATGAAGTCAGACAGGAGTTAAATCTGTTGAACTACAGCTTTTAGAAAGTTACAAACAAACTGTTTGTAGATGTAGTGCTGCAATGTCAGTTACATTTTGTGTTACAGGGATATGTTTTCTATGGAGAGCCAATGTCTGACTTTTATATGTGAAATTTCATTATCATCCGCTGATCTACAATGCCGAATTACATTTTGTCACCCTATAGGCACACAACCAAGTCGTATTTTAAAGCCAATACCACTACAACATCCAATCTGCAGTGACTGACTTTATCGACCCACTGGCTTCTTTGCTGGGGGATTTAAAAGAAAGAAATAACACATTTTTGGTGACTCGCTCCACTGTTTTTGAAAGCCACAAGGACATAAAACCATATGAAAAAATGGGGAATATTTTCTGTGGCTCTAAGTCTGTTTTGACAGTCTCTTGTTTTTTTTTTGACACCACAGCAGAGCTACTGAATATGGTGGGAGGGCCTCGTGTCAAAGTAAAATTCGGTGAAAGTGCAAACAGGAAGCAGTGTTGCTAATGGCATGACTGCAGTTGCCATGATGTCTCCGGTGCATCAATCAGTTTGATGCTGAGACCATGAAACAAACATAAAATAAAAACAAGTATAAAAGCTTTGCATATACCCTAATCCTGATTTAATCACAGCTAGACTATTTATTTATTTTTTATTTTTTTAAAACCAGGAATGGGACACAGTGCACATTTCCTTATTTGTTTTTGTTTTTTATTTGGGTCCCAACAACGCGGGTCTGAGCATAACCCGTTCCCACCGCAATTTGGAACGGCCAATCTTCTGCAACTGCAGCCGCACAAATTGTGCAAACCCCACTGCTGATTCAGGAGAGTGTAGACAACCACAGTTCTCCTCCAAAACACGTGGTGTCGCCAGCTGCTTCTTTTCACACCGCAGACTACAGCTAAGCTCCCATAGAGCAGAGTCAGAGGAGGGACCTTTCATATGCGGGACCTGTGACTACAATCTACGGGTGCCCCGATCGACCAGCAGGGGTCGCTAGATAGCAATGCACACGGAACCCTATCGGACTGAACCCTCCCATTCTCTGGGTGATGCAATCACCAATTGCACCTCGCCCTATGAAGCTAAAAAAATTAATTAATTTAAAAAATCATACTGACTGCGCCTGGTGTTTGAAATCGTATTTACCTTTTAGGGTTGTTTTAACGCACTTGTTCCTAGTTTGAAAATGCACTAATGTACGTCACTCTGGATAAGAGCGTCTGCCAAATGACTAAAATGTACCGGCCACAGTCGGCACTGGCACGGTCCGGATTCGATCCGAAGCCGTGAGGCTCATGCATGCACCATAGTGTGTGGTGCCTTAACCAAAGGGGCCATCCAGCAGCCACAGTGCACATTTCTAGCTGTTTTAGAGCCCTGTAGAGTCCCAGAGAATCTCACTGATGTTACAGGCATTAATGGATAACTGCAAAAAAATCCAGGTATCAGCAATGACCAATATGCATCACACTGATGAAAAAGTGTTCTGGTTATGGGCCAAGCTACAGTGTAATACAAAGGCTAAAAAAAATGAAGTAAAATTAATTCAGCACTTAAGGCAAAAGACCTTCAGCTGAAAACAGTAACACTTGGACATGTCATTGAACACTGAATATATTTCATGGGTATTTGATTCTTTCAGGTTGTTCACCCAATTAATAGTGAAGTGTAGGAAGAATAATTATTATTTAAGATTGTCCTCCAAAATCCTTTTACTTAGAGGCCGGCCGAAATGGAGCCAGCTCCGAATCAAGCGGGAAAGAAAAACATCTTCTCAAATATTGAAACGTCAGTTCACACTTCCTCATGTTCTGTTCCTATCAATCATCCATACATATCCTGTTACTGCATGACATCACAGAAAGGCAAATACAATGCTGCCAAAAAACTACCCACAAAATACCAACTGCACAACAACTTTCAGTGTTGGGGAGTCCTTTAACTTTATATATTTAAACTAGTAGTTTATATTTTGCAGACGTTTTCTAGTAGTTCATCTACATTGGAATTTGTGTAGCGGTTGTAGTAGTCAATTACTTTTTTCTTTGGCATTTTGAAGTGTAGTAAACTACAGGAACTACCAGATACTTTTGGCCCTAAAAATGTTTTTCCAGCCCCCTTTGACCAAATACCGCCTCCTCTCTCTCTTTCCCCTTTAATTCTGATAGTGGCATCAATAATGAGGACACTCATAGTGTCCTCAACAATGAGGACACTATGACAATGAGGTTGAAGTGCAGACTGTCAGCATTAATTTGAGGGTATTTTCATCCATATCGGATTAACCATTTAGAAATTATAGAACCCTTTTATACATAGCACCAACTAATATCTGATATTCATTTCAGCCCATTAGGGACAAGTCAGGGGTTTTGCCTTGAATCCCCGCTAATCAACTTTCTGCAATACTCCTACTGAGAGAAATCAATCATTCATCAAGAGGACATGCTGATTTTTGCTGTGCTAGCAGCCTCAATAGTCCAGATGCAACAGCGTGGCTTCGCGGGTTATTGGAGGCAAGGCCACAATCTCTGACTCTGCTGTTAGCCTTTAAGCTACCATTCTCATGAGGTGGGGTGCCAAAAGCTGTCCTGGGTAATGTAGGAAAACAAACACACTGGAGCAGATCTGGAAGAAGCCTGACAGGATAGCAAGTAAAAAATTGTGAAAAGCTATAAAGTAAAATATATCACACATATCAGATAACAAAAGGTGGAATTAATTGTACATCGCTCCAACATGTTTACTAACAATGTATGTGTTTTATCCAGGAGTTTTCCTGTAAGGCCGGTTGTTTTTATGACATGGAAACTGCAGCCAGTTTAATTTATCTAAAACAGGCTCCAAGTAATAACGTTATAACCACCATTTTATACCTCTTCTAGGAGGTCTTACACAGAAAGCAGTGGAGCTTGCAATTATCCAAAAGATGGGCTCATCACAATACTGTTTAAATGGAAATACACTTATGCTGTGGAGAAATGAAAGAGAGCAGATCTTTAATTTCTAGGCACTTCATGACTAAGTGGTCAGAGTTATTGATGATTATCACTTCATCCGAGAGTAGGCTACGTTCCTATTCACGCTCGAATTATTTGCCGCAAATGAACAGCGACAGAGGAAGCGGAATGAGTAGAGTAAAGTCCGCTGTCGCAGGTGTGTTGGCTGCACAGGCTCTCTCTCCTAGAAATGGTACGGAGCTGTGTGTGTTTCCCAAAACAAATGTGCAGCTGCAGATTGTGGAACTCTCTGGGGACAATTTTGACAGTCCAGTCCAGAGTAGACAAATTACCATTAACACATGCACACAGGTCAAGTGGGGGGGGGGGGGGGGGGGGTACTACTCAGATTCATTTTCGGAGGCAGGCTAAGGGGGTGGGGGAGTACTATGGACCTCTAGGCACTGTGCGTATGAATGATTTAGGGGGGGGGGGGGGGGGGGGGGGGGTCACCTTTTACTTGAAAGGAAAGCCATCCAATTTAAACCGTGCTCACTTCTCTCCAATCACTCTGTTAAGCGGTGCCATTCTGGGGCATGGAGAAGCACTCCATTGAAATGTAGAGTATAGTGCATGCCTTATATGCGGCTTTGCTCCGGACAAGAGTGCCAGCTAAATGCCTCCGTATACAATTCAATGTAAAGCATGTACAGAATTGCTTGTGCAAAATGAAAAAAAAAAAAAAGAATCTACTTACAGAAGGCTACAACAGGAAAGAGCTCCCACTGCCCCCTAAACATTTCCGTGTAATACACATGTGCTGAATCCGCAGTGTGAAAGAAATTTGTATTTTACAATAACAACAACAACAGTAATAATAAAGAAATAAATCAGTTGTACATAATGTTCACTTCTCACCTTCAAGGTGTAACCTTGTAACTCAACTAACTTGTATAGCCTATATTCCAAACCACACACTTTTGTTATCTTAGCATCATAGCCATATATATCATTTTTGCACTTATATAATTTTCCCGCATTATATTCCTTCTTTAATTTTAATCCCTGTAGAGCGGGAAAATCAATGTCAGCCATTTTGGATCTTACCACTGTTAACCAGATGGTTGGCTCCTGTGTCTTCCATTTCTTTTTTTTTCCCTCTAGGAGGTTATGGTTGGCAAACTGAGATTCTTGCACTAAATTTTAATATTGCCTCCAGTGCCAGTATTGGGCTTGGTCACTTTGTATCGGATGTTGCATGATGAATTTTTATATTTTAGCAGAATAGGTGGAAAGGCAGAATTATCAATAATAATATGGACCTTCTTGATAGCCTATAAAAATAGAGGCATCCTTTTTTAATAGTTATCTTAAATAATCCCACAATAACGACAATTATTCTGTACTTATACTGGAACTAGAGTGGGTAAAAACAGATACTGTGGACAAGTGCATTTTGCCTCTCATTTCTTCTTAAATCCTTGGGATTAGTGACAAATTAAATTTTTGTTTTATTTTTTAAATGCATCCGTACATACAGTTCTACGCATTTCTCACAAACTACAAGAGAAATCCAGTTAAGCAGCTGTTCACATTAATCGCAAAATGTTAAACAAAAACAATAATAATCATGATGCTCAAAGTAATACTGTGTGTTTAATTAACAATCTTAGAAGAGTAAATGTTAACTTGCATAATGTTTTATTCATTTGGTCCACGTGTACAGTACGTTTGCTTAATTCCTTTTTATTTTTTGGTGTTATTAAAATTGTGTTGGCCTGATTGCACTAATAAATTGGGCCTCAGATCAAAACACACTGAAATGAAACACATCGCTGGGATGTTCATATGGTTCTGTACACTGACAACCCATCCAGTTGTCGCTTATTTTATTTGTCCTCGTCTCCTCGGCTCCTCATCTGACCCGGAAATCGGGGTCCGCCATCTTTAAGGACATTCAAACCTGCTAATGCTCCTCAGAGGAGCGAGGAGTGGGGAACGAGGAGGCTCCCGGAGGATGCTTCAGTGAGGACTCACTCAGGCCTTTTATCGGAACTTGTGAAGTGTATAAATTATCCACCCACTCTCCACATCTGCCACGTCGCAGACACACCCCCTACACAAATGCAATTTTACCGTTCCTTTCCATTTATTACGAAGCGCTAAT
>CM056385.1:32660285-32682601 GCA_029718625.1 Synaphobranchus kaupii | reverse complement strand
ATTGCCAAAGCAAGTAATTGATAATACTGTGAACTGCATTTACAATCTAAATAAAGAAAATAAAATGAATACATTCACAAATTAGGAACAGGTAGACATAATGCTAATGTACATACATACATACAGTACATACAGTACATATGTGCTTTTCCCCTATGCCTTTGGCTCTAACTGGTTGTCCCTCAGGTTGTGGCAGGAGGCTACATATCTGGCAGCCAACACTGCACACTTTTTCTCTCTCTCTCTCTCTCTCTCTCTCTCTCTCCTCTCTCTCTCTCTCTCTCTCTCTCTCTCTCTCTCTCCTTCCTTCCTTCCTCCTCACAACACTCCAGCACATTGCATTGTCGCAGGAAATGATACAAGATGTCTTTGAGGCATTAGGATGATGCTCACTACCCTTTAACAGCATCCCAGATTCCTCCCAAGGTCGGGAAGCAGAAAGCAATCGCTCTTAGTGTGAGCGCACACATCTAGCAGATAAATATAGGTGGCTTTTAGCAGATGAGCTGCAGCCCTATCAATTAAGATCAGGCCCGGGGTCTATTAGGGTGTCGTAAAGAACGAGACGACACTGCTCCATCAATGTCAAAGGTAAGACGACCTTATACAGTCTGGGGAAAAAATAAACCTCTAATATGTATAATGCAGTGCTTTAATAAACAGCTTTAGTTGTACCATCATGATAGATAGAAGTGGCACGCCCCCCCCCCCCCCCCCCCCCCCCCCCCCCCTTGACTGGAATAGCATTGAACCAAATGAGCAGACAGTCTTAGTCAATTGAGCCCCTTGTGACTGAGAAAAGTATGGGAATGTGTTTTGTTCGACCCTTAAAGCACCTGTCCTTTTCTTGCCTTAGCTTAAGTGTGCCTTTCACAGGCAAATGATGCCCATCTTGTAATAAAGTTCACACAAAATTCTACAGAGCATAAATCCATAGGTTTTTAAAAAAATATATACTGTTACTAGGGAATTTTAATCCAATAGCCTTGGGCATTTTAATGCAGTCTAAACTGCAGTAGTAGATAGTAGATCCAGTAGTAGACCCATAAATACTATTCAGACAGATAGGTATGCCTTATCTTAAGCGACTCGCCTGTGTAACTGTAATAAAAGGCAGGAAATGGAATGGATCTCACATCTTTCAGAGATACAACTGCACAGTGCGCCTGGAACAAAGAGATCATTTCAGTTATTACAAAAATACCTTGGATTATTCCACCGTGCACGGGGGCCGATTTGACTTGCGGTTTCATAGTTAGTTTACATAATTACTGGAGCAGACGGCCCACTAATCTTTGAACGATCGACTCCGTTTGGAAACAGGCTGCCTACGTACAGTGTTATGCGGTTTAATGGGAGTGAATGGCAGTGTGGTTTTAATGTCGTCTCATTTCACACCAGAAGTATTTCATAAAGTATACCTCGCTATCTGTAAATCACATTTTCGGGAATGTGGTCCTACAGCAGAGCCGGGCCTTGCACTGTAAAACTGCGGTTATTCATTGACCTTGAGCTGTGGGTTATTACCGCTAAAGACCCACAAGCAACATGGGACAAAAAACACAAGAATAAATGTACTGGGGGACAAAAACTCAAAAGGGCACAAGGACAAGTCAGAGAAAGGCTTATTGTTTTTGTCTCTACGCGCCCACGGAATTACACTTTCAGATGTTCCGGGCCGTGTGCGGGGGAAAAAATGAGTCCGTCCGAGTTTACCAATAAATAAATCTTGTCCAAAACAAGGGTGCTCGTTCTTCACTCCTGACAAGCGCCACCCAGCTTCCAGCAACTTCAGAGTGAATACGCGGGCAAAAAGCCCCGCCGGTAACGCTGAAGGTCATTGCTGGCATGCAAGCAAGTCATTGATCTGATATTAGCAAATGCGCTGCTCTGTCATCTCTCCTCAGACCGGGCAGGCCTTAGCATTCCGGTACATGGAATCAAAATGCCACCTTACATCTACGGAAAAAAAAAGGAAGGAAGCGATTTTTCGGTTGGGCACTCTTGGCACTGCTTCATGGTGTAATCTTTCTAAAGGAGATAAAAACTGGAAACCGATAGAATACCTGTATGAATGTCATTGGCCCATTAACACACAAGCAGAATTAGCCAAATATAACAACACTATATAACTTTTCAAATTGTACAGCAGTTATAATTGTGGATCACCATTTGGAAGTTAGTAGCGTTGTTAAAATTAGTAAAACATTGCACGAGATAATTGATAGCATAACTTGCAATTATGTTTCGAAGCCCATGGGTATGTGATGGATATATCGGAGCAGATTCATTTGTGTACTGGGAACACACAGATGTACACCTACACACAATCTCTCACACACACACACGCACACACACACACACACACGCACACACACACGCACACACGCACACACACGCACACACACACACACACACACACACACGCTCGCACACACACACACACACACACACATGCATGCACACATACAGTGATGTGACAAAGAAAGTACACCCTCTTTAAATAATATGGTTTTAAATAATTTTAGCACATAACTGACACTCATCTAGTCCTCACCAAGTCTCAACTGTAGATGTTGAGTGTGACAACACCACACATTTTACCTTCTCATTATTTATTCAACCAGAAATAAGCTAACATGCAGAAGCCTTCTGTGAAAAAATGCACCCCTGAATCAGTAGCTTGTAGAACCCCCTTCAGCAGCAATGACTTAATTTTTCTTTTCATTATGAGTTTATCAGTCTCACATCGGAAGAATTCCGGCATACTCCTCCTCACAAAACAGCTTTGACTCATTGATATTTAAGGGCATTTGTTTATGCACAGCTTTCTTAAGGTCCCACCTCAACAACTCAATGGAACTATTTCAATTTACGATTAAGTTAACGTGCAAGTAAAAATGTGTCTTTCCCAGTCGTAAACGCGATAAGTCAGGCTTTCTCTTTGCTGTCACGTGAGGGGGGAAATACAAATCCTGTAAAGCAAAACTCAAGTTTCAATAACACCTCGACAAGGTTGTGTAATCATCTTTATTTCTCTCAGTGAAATCAAATATTCTCCTGGTATGCCGAGTGAACGGATAGAAGTTATTAATTTCTCACCCAGGGTGAGGGAGGGATGGTTGTTTTGGCATTGTTTTATTGAAATCGCTCATTAATTCAGTGCTCCAAATATTTAATGAATAATGTATCCACAAGCAGAAACACCTTTGGTATGCATGATGATTATTTCAGCAGAGATAACAAATTATTTCCACTTTGATGACTGTTTTTCAATATTCCTGATACGATCCTTTCAGAATATTTTTAATCACCGGTTCCATGTCATAATTCCTTCCCGGTTAAAAATAACTCATCGGCAATGACTGTCCTTGTGTTCACATATTCATGCATTATACATTAACTGCCATCCAATGCATCGCTGGTAATGTAGGAATTTGGGGCTACACAGGCTCTGCGCACGGGAGGAGGATTCTAGTTCCAAATTCAACATCAAATGTGGTGAAGAATATGACCTCGGATGACAGTGCTAAAAAAGCTGCAAAACACAGTTGGTTGCTACAGATGCTGTTATTGTGGAGCAGGGGTAATATCAGGTCCTAAAATATAAAATATAGGCTACATTTCATGGAAGACTGGCTCAATCTAATAAAAAGAGAGATGCGCCCTGCGGCCCGGATCGAATGCTGATGGTATCTGTGATGTCTGGTGGCTTCACAGTTACATTTATTTAGCAGTAGGATGGTTTCATTCAACAGGATATTCCTCATTAGCAACTACTTTGGTCAATAAAGTGCCAGTGATGTACCCGTACCAGTCCTCAAGCACAGTGTGGTTCAACTCAGCAACAACAATAATAATAATAATAATAATAAACTAATCTAAGCAATTTACTTCTTTACACTCTTGTGCTTGTGTTTACATGCACTCGAGAAAAAAAAAATATATATAAAAAAATCAGCCTGCAATCAGCTTGTCCAACAAAACAGATCAAAAAACATATCTTCTATTTCCCAGCAAGATCCAATACATGTTTAGAAGGTGTAAGGTAATCTGTAAATTGTGATCTGCAAAGCTTACACACATTTCTAATATTCTGCTGGGGAATAGATAGATAGATACATAGATAGATAGATGCATGGTTTGTTACTAACCTAAATGAACACTGAAATCTCTCAAATCTCCTTTAAAAAAATATATACAGTTGAAGTCGGAAGTTTACATACATTTTTGTTGAAGTCATTAAAACTCATTTTTAACCACTCCACAGATTTCATTTTAGCTGGCCATCATAAGGCTCAGAAATGAAAATCAATCAATCAGCAACATTGAAAAAACCCTGGGCATGCCCAAGTCAACAGCTTGGTTCATCATTAACGAGAAAAAAAACTGGTGAACTCAATTATGTCAAAAGACCCGGTAGACCGAGGAAGACCACTGTAGTGGATGACCAGAGAATACTCTCTACGGAGAAGAAAACCCCCCTGACAACAGCCCAACAGATCAAAAACACTCTCCTGGATGCAGGTGTAGATGTGTCAAAGTCTACCATATGTAGAAGACTACACCAGCAGGACTACAGAGGGTACACTACAAGATGCAAACCACTGATAAGCCTGAAGAACAGAAAGGCGAGATTACAGTTTGCTAAGAAGCACCTAAAAGAGCCCCAAGAGTTCTGGAACAAAGTCTTGTGGACAGAGGAGACAAAGATTAACATGTACCAGAGTGATGGAAAGAGGAAAGTGTGGATAAAAAAAAGGAAATGCCCATGATCCAAAGCATACCACCTCATCCGAGAAACATGGTGGAGGGGGTGTTATGGCTTGGGCCTGTATGGCTGCCAGTGGAACGGGCTCACTTGTCTTCATCGATGATGTGACTGCAGACAGAAGAAGAACAATTAATTCTGAAGTCTACAGAAATATTTTGTCTGCTCAGATAAAACCAAATGACTCATTGGACGGCACTTCATCATGCAACAAGACAATGACCTGAAACATACTGCTTGAGCAACGAAGGGGTTTTTGAAAGCCAAAAAGTGGAAAATCCTTGACTGGCCGAGTCAATCACCGGATCTGAATCCAATTGAATATGCATTTTTCATGCTGAAGAGGAGACTGAAGGCAACAATTCCGCGAAACAAGGAGGAACTGAAGATGGCTGCAGTACAGAGCATCACCAGGGAAGATACCCAGCATCTGGTGATGTCTGTGTGTCGCAGACTTGAAGCAGTCATTGCATGCAAATGATATGTGACCAAATATTAAAAATGTTTACTTTATTCTACAATATGTCCAATATTATTTGATGCCCTAAAATGGGGGGGGGGGGACTATGTACAAAAGGTTCTATAATTTCTAAACGGTTCATCCGATATGGATGAAAATACCCTAAAATTAAAGCTGACAGTCTGGACTTCAACTGCATTGTCATTGTATCCTTTCAAACTGAATGTGCTAGAGTACAGAACCAAAATAACAAAAAATGTGTCACTGTCCAATTAATTATGGCACTCACTGTATATACAGTCAAGCCGGAAAGTCTGCACACCCCTTTCACATTATCCACGTTTTATTACGTTACAGACATATTCTACAATAGATTGAGTTCATTTTATGTCTCAAAATTCTACACAAAATAGCCCATAATGACAAAGTGAAAACAGGTTTTTAGACATTTGTGATAATTTATTAAAAATCAAAATGTTAAATATCATATGTACACAAGTGTGCACACGCTTTGATATGACATCCAAAAGTGAGCTGAGGTGCATTTTGTTTCCACTGATACTGCTTGAGATGTTTCTACAACTTAATTGGAGTCCACCTGTGATAAATTCAATTGATTGGACATGATTGGGGGATTGCCAACACCTGCCTATATAAGGTCCCACAGTTGACAGTGCATGTCAGAGCAAACTCCAAGTCATGGGGTCAAAGGAATTATCTGCAGACCTCAGAAACAGGATTGTGTCAAGGCATAGATCTGGAGAAGGGTACAGAAAAATCTCTGCAGATTTAAAGGTCCCAAAGAGCACAGTGGCCACCATCATTCGTAAATGGAAGAAGTTTGGAACCACCAAGAATCTTCCTAGACCTGACCGCCCGGCCAAACTGAGCAATCGGGGAAGACGGGCCTTGGCCAGGGAGGTGAGCAGAAACCCGAGGGTCACTCAGACAGAGCTCCAGTATATCCTTGTGGAGATGGGAGAACCTTTCAGAAGATCGACCATCCAGGCAGCACTCCACCAATCAGGTCTTTATGGTAGAGTGGCCAGACGGAAGCCCCTCCTTAGTAAAAGGCACATCACAGCCCGCTTGGAGTTTGCCAAAAGGCACCTAGAGGACTCTCAAACCATGAGAATCAAGATTCTCTGGTCTGATGAAACCAAAATTGAACTTTTTGGCCTGAATACCAAGCATCACGTCTGGAGGAAACCAGGCACCGCTCATCACCTGGCTAATACCATCCCTACAGTGAAGCATGGCGGTGGCAGCATCATGATGTGGGGATGTTTTTCAGCAGCGGGAATGGGGCGACTAGTCCTGATAGAGAGAAAGATGAATGCAGCTAAGTACACCGAGATCCTTGAAGAAAACCTGCTCCAGAGCGCTCTGGACCTCAGACTGGGGCGAAGGTTTACCATCCAACATGACAACGACCCGAAGCACACAGCCAAGAGAACAAAGGAGTGGCTTTGGAGAAAGTCTGTGCATGTCCTTGAGTGGCCCAGCCAGAGCCCAGACCTGAATCCAATTGAACAACTGTGGAAAGAGCTGAAAATGGCTGTGTACCGATGCTCCCCATCCAACCTGATGGAGCTTGCAAGGATATGCCAAGAGGCATGGGCAAAAATGTCCAGAAACAAGTGTGCCAAGCTCGTAGCTTCTTTCCCAAGACACCTTGAAGCTGTAATCGCTGCCAAAGGTGCAGCAATCAAGTATTAGGCTAAGGGTGTGTACAGATATGTAACCCCTAAATAACCTATTTTTGTCAGTAAAATAAAATTGCATATTTTCTAAAAACCTGTTTTCACTTTGTCATTATTGGCTATTGTGTGTAGATGTTTGAGGCAAAAAATGAACTCAATCTATTGTAGTATAAGTCTGTAACGTAATAAAACGTGAGAAGGTGAAAGGGGTGTGCAGACTTTCCGGCTTGACTGTATATATATATATATATATATATATATATATAAACACTAATTGCAACGTAATATTGTACTAAATACCTTTCCATTTCATTACATCCTTACTTTTGATCTGTAAAATACAACCTATAGGGTCTATGCTTTATGAATTTGTCATTGTAAACTGACAACATTGAAAATGACTGCAAATATTTGAACATGCATTAGAAACTATCAATTATATACAAAGCATTGTACCTCATCCCGAGCGCGCACATTTTGTGACTACTAGAAATGCATCCAACAAATCATATGCATACTGCCACAGTAACCAATTTATGATTTAATATTTATAATAACTAGATCTTGAGGCTCAATAATGTGTAGTCTAATTTCCATATAAAGACAAAACACATTTCTATTAATCCAGTACATTATGCTGGAGGGGAAGCCATTTTGAATATTCAGCCTGTCTCTTTTGTATTTAACAGCTCTCATAAGTCGTCCTTCACTCCCCCCCCCCCCCTCCTTCCGCCACTCCTCCTTCCCTAAAGGTCTTTCGGTAATCAGTGTATTTACCATGTCTCTCGCAAGGTAGTGTTTAATCTCATTTGTGTTTTCAATCCAGCCTCCAACCCCAACCCCACCCCCATCCTGTCCCTGCCAACGTAGTTTCTTGGCTGGCTTGTGGTTTTAATTCCTACACTGGGCCGGTGGGACTGCACACCCCTGTGCCCCTGGTGGGATTTTAACCAAAGGCCATCCCTCTCTTTAATTAGCGGCCCTTTCTTCCGCGAGCAGACTAAAATAACCTCTGTGGCCATTCCTTCCACCAGATTGCACCTAATTCTAATTAGACCCTTTGGAATATTAGCTTTTTTTAATTTGCAATTTTTATTCTGCTTCCCCTCATTAGGAAACCAGACGGATGCGTTTTTAACGTTGCGCCCGCGACGCCCACCCCAGGTGTCGGGCGCAGACAGGAGCATAAAGGAATACCCCAAAAGCGGGGCTGCCAACTCGAACGGCGGGGAAAAAAAAGACTATGATATACGATTAGCCTCAATTCCCCTCAACCCTGGGTAATTAGCCATGTCAACATCAGGGGGCTATTTCTCTCCCCGTCCCGCCACGAGACGTGTTCTCTCTGCCTGAGCGAGTCTCTGCTTAATCGAAACTTTCTGCACCAACTGGTCATCGGTGTGCCAAGATTTAATGGTTGACCCCTGGCTTCATTTCAGGGTATTGAGAAATGTAGATGTTATAACGGAGATGTTCTGGCATGGGAAAGTGGATATAGATCGAACCAAGCAAAATTACTCTACAAAGTATATAGTAAAATCCAAAAAAGGGAGGGAAACTTAGACCACATATATCTTACTCTGAATAAACCTGGGTTAAATAATCTGTATAAATAAGTGACCTCTTCACATGTACAATGTAGCATGAATGAAAAACTGTAGTGGTGTTTGCTTACTATATTAAATGGATGTTTATTTGTCACTTCAGTGAAAAAACATCTGCCAAATGATTCAATTGCAAATTGTAAAAGCAAATCGAAATATACTCAAGAGTACAATAATTATTAAATTATTCCCATCGTTGTGATAAATAATCGCAACAACATAACTGAACAACGATACAGTGCTTTCTTTTACATTTACTAAAAAATAATGTTCCCAAAAATATAAGCAACTGATCACACACTAATTTAACGGCAATTTACTCTACAGGAAAAGTATCTACCCTTATGCAAATGCAGCATACTATATATTTTAAATATATTGTGAAGATAATTGTGATATATTTGCAATATACTGCAGTATATATATTCTATTTCTGTTAGGGTAAGGCCATGACCTTGCTACGGATGGAAACCCAGCCCTGCGTCCTAAAATAATAATAGAGTAACCTGGAAAAAAGGTTTGTCTGTCTGCTTTTCCATTCACCTCTCCTGTGTTTGCACACAAGCGTGGGACTGTGTTAAGATCTGATGCTACATCTCTTTCCAGGGTTGGAGATGTAAAATTTTTTTCCCAGATCTAAACTGAAGACGTCTTCTGTACTCAGCTCTGGGGACGGGCGAGCGTGATTCCCGCCGTCGTGGCTTGATTTAGACGGTGGCTTTGTGCCAGAGTTCATCTGCGCACTTTTGACAGTTTCGAAAGCGCTCGCGCGACGTTCAACGGTCTTCCCGCGGGACGCCACGGCAATCCCGTGATTTAAGACGCGCCGCTCGGTGAGGGTTGGATGAATAATCGAGCGAGAGAGGCAAGCTTGTGTAGTGGCAAGCTCTTATCCCAACGTTCATAAATTATAAAGAGGGAGCAATTATGGGTTTTACGGGAATTAACTAAAGGAAGCCGGTTTGGAGGTACAGTAATTGGGTCGGAGTTTACTTCCTGCAACACACCTGGGCTTCCTGTAAGTGGTGGATGTCAGTAATTGATGTCTGGCATCTCGCACCCATAGCTGCTCGCAGAGGGACCTAGCATGTAAATGTATTGATTATGAATGTGACAATGAGAATTATAATGACAGACCTGCTGCAGCATGATGTAAAATTATGAATATGCAGGAGTCTGGACTGTTTAGAAATACATCAAACAGCTTGAATTACACACATTATAAAGGCTTGAAATTAGGGATCAGAGAAGCTGTATATGACACACACTGGTTTGACCCTTTCTAGGATGTCTTTAATTTCAGTTTAAATTCAACATATTATGCACACATACAGCTTCATGTACATTCCCATTTAACACATCTAGCAGACACTCACCCATGGCTGACATTTTTCTTTTTAAACATACTATCCATCCATGTGGCTGGAAGTATACTGAATTTTGGTTAAGTACACTGCACAAGGGCAGGATCCTACCTGGCAGTCAGTCCTGAAATATCTTGGTTAAGAGCCCAGGTTTCTAACCTTAACATTAAACTGCCACTTCACAGTGTATTTTACTTAGCACATTACAAAGCATTTATAGAAATAGCAAGTCATTTTTTTTTTCACACTCCTGTAGTTTTACTCCCGCTGTAAAGTGTGTTCTTTCTCTGACATTACATATTAAATATTAATTAAACCACTACCTGTTTTCACTGTGCCCTGCCTGTTTGCTGGGCACAAAGGACCAATTTATTAACATTTTGTATCTTTTTTTTTTTTTTTTGTAGACATCTTGCAGGGGATCTTGAGACTATGTTAATACCCCATAGTGTGTGTCCTGTGTGTGTGTGTGTGTGTGTGTGTGTGTGTGTGTGTGTGTGTGTGTGTGTGTGTGCGTGCGTGCGTGTGCGCTTGTGTGTGTGTGTGTGTGTGTGTGTGTGTGTGTGTGTGTGTGTGTGTGTGTGTGCGCGTGCGTGTGTGCTTGTGTGTGCGTGTTTGTGTCTGTGTGGAGTTGGGGAATTGGGGAGCGGCAGGGGGTACAGTTGCATGCACAGAGTAATTCTCTGTCACACACGCTTTGTTAAATTGCATGCAGACACTCACACAAATATCTCTGCAGTGCTTGCATTGACATGCAGAAAGGAACTCCCCCCTTTCTCTCATTGACCAAAGTACCCCCTTTTTCATTGGATAAAATTATTATTTTATATTGATAAAACCAATTACTATTTCGGCTTACTTCACAACTATTACAATTAGCCTAGTCAGAATTACGAACACATCGCCGTTGAGTTGTTGCTAAGTGAAGCAAAAAGATATTACAGAAAAATTAATACCAAGTGGCACATTGAAAATATAAGCTCTATGCTTTTTGCTTACATTAGAGTGACCTGCTAAGTGCCCGGAATGCAATTATTATTCATTATTGATCATGGTGATAGCTATCTCATTCTAGCTAGATACATATATCAATAAATCAATCAATTTTATTTTATATAGAGCTCTTCACACCAAGTGTCTCAGGGCACTGAGCAATTACTATCAGAGTGCAAGACGAAACAAAACAATTAACAAAATTACAACATTAAAAAAGTTAAAGCATGTTTAATTCAGTTACATACACGCCTATTTGCTAAAAGCACAATCACAGAGGAAGGTCTTCAATTGGGTTTTGAAAAGAGCGATAGTTTTGGCATTGGTGATGCAAGATGGAACGGCGTTCCACAATCGTGGAGCATAGCCGATAAAAGATCTCAGACCTGGAGTTTTAATCGGATACCTGGGAGCCACCAGTAGCCTCTCACCTTCCGAGCGAATTGGGGAGGCCCCTCTCCCATTTGAGGCCTTCTATGTGGTCGATCTGCTGTTTCACAGGCAGCCAACGCAGTGGTTTTAGAACAGGTGTGGTGTGTTCAGGCCTGCGGGTGTGAGTTAGTAACCTGACTGCTGTGTTCAGTATGAGCTATAGCCTGTTTAATCTATTGTGACCAGGAAACAAAGAATTACAGTAGTCCAGACAAGATAGTATTAGTCAGGTTTGGCTGGGAATTAAGCATAGATCGGCGTGTCATCTGCATTAAGTGCACTAAAATGTACATCAAAGATGTAGTTCCTAATAATGTTTTCCAGTGGAAGCATATAGTCTACACACAGAACAACCCAGAGGAACACCATATTGAAGAGTTCTTGGTAGTGATTTGGGGGGATAATAGGATAATATGAGAACGCTGGGAGAGGTATGACATAAACAATTCAAGGGCCTTCCAATGTGTGACTTACTCGTGATTTAATCGTGTCCAATGCTGCTGAAAGATACAACGCTGACCAGGATAGTCATCAGGCCAGATGGAGGTCATTGCAGACACATAATAAGTCAGTCTCAGTACTGTGGCCTGGATGAAAACCAGATTGAAATTTCTCCAGCAGATCAATTTGAAGCGAGTGATCAGAGAGTAGCTTGGCAAAAAACTTTTTCGAGTATCTTGCTCAAAAAAGGAAGGGTGGACATCGGGCGGTAGTTACCCAGTACGTCCGGGGGAAGGTTAGATTTTTTCAGGAGTGGTTTAACTTCAGCCATTTTCAATTCTACACTGGCACTACAGCAGAAGATAGTGAGCTATTCGCTATGTGAGTGATGACAGGGCTAAGGGCAGTGAGGCAGTCTTTCAGAAGCCAGGTGGGCCAGAGATCGAGACTGCATGCAGTCGGGCGGAGTCCTGATACTATGCCCTCCACATCTTTAGTTGAGATATTATTAAACCTTGTCAGCTGCTGGATGGAAATTGAGCTGCTACTTTTGGTAGGAGCAGAGGGCTGCAGAAAACTCCTGACACTGTTGTGCTAGACCTCCAGTGACTTTGCAGGCAGGGATGGGGTTCAGGAGCTTGTCAATAGCCTGAAGAGGGTTGCTGGTCTATTCTTCCTCGTGTTTATTAATGTTGAGGAGCAGGCTGCTTTGTCTTTTCCTTAAACCTTACCCGATATTGCGTTGTGGAGATTCCGCATGTCCTAATCTAACTGTAGCCCAGAATACCTCCATCTCAGTTCCAGCCTGGGCCCTTTTAGTTTAAAAGCTTTAAGGGCATTGGCGAACGACGGAGAATGATGGCAAGTTCGGTAGGAATGGGTTCATAGCGAGGCCTCCGAATCAATGATTTCACCGAGGGGTGCTGTTATCGAGAAAAACAGCATCATGTGGGGAAACTAAACAATTATCGAATAATGGAGAAGTGTTGACTAGGTTTGAACATTTCACCGGGTCAAGGCGATGGCGTGGGTGAAACGACACCCGTTAGGGGGCAATCGTGGGTTGTAGCAGATTTCAAAAGTGATCATGGAATGATCAGTGCACCCTATGATACGCAGGGATGTACTGCTTAGAGATAGAGATAAGGCCTAGAGATAAGATTAGGTCTAGAGTGTGACCTCTGGTGTGAGTTGGGGCATGTATGCGCTGTTCGAACCTGAGTGAGTCCAGTGAAATGTTTAATTTTTCATGTCGTGTCGCCATTATTGTCCATATGAATATTAAAGTATGAATACAGCTCGAGGTTGTGCTATATTGTGATTAATGGAATGGCTAGCATGTTATAGCACGACCCTCCCGTATGTGATTGCTTAAGTATTGATTGTGGTGTAGGCTAGCTCATTCCAGCTAGCTATATGAGCCGTGAATGTAGCCATAGCCACAATGCAGTCTCATATGAAAAATGCCTGTTATAGCCTAGCAAGCATTCCTAGTAAGGAGAGCAGGACGGAGACGAAATACAAGGGGCTGAATGCAGCAACCAGGGGGTTAAAAAAAACATCTTGTTAAAAAAAGCTGCTACTACAGGTGAGATTGAGAGTCAGAGTGGGTTGATTAAGGATACGTGTAAAATACCACATATAATAAGTTGTTAATTATTTGTAAAAAATCGCTGGGAGTGTGCTGTACACGTGCACCAGGATGTGCCCTTTTGGAAATTTGAGCAACTGCCCCTCTAGCACCCTCTGCACATCCCTGAGTGCTTGTATATTAAAAGTGAATTAATTAAAGGAGTGTGCAATTTAAATGGAGCTCTACTGTCACAGAGTGCAATCCATTTTATTATAATGGATGGAACGCCGTTGACTTTCTTTGTCCTGTGGCTCTGTGAGAAAACACGATTAAAATTTAAAGATGCACATCTCCTACAGCGATACATGTCTTCGGAGGCTCCAATGCAGCTGATTCCACATACATTTACCCATCCAAGTCACTGGCTTCACATAATGTCTCAAAAGCATGGCTGTACATAATTGATAACTGTTGGACTGAAAGCATAATTGCCTCAGTATGTAGGAAGGATCATGTTGAGGCGATTCATCTCCCCATTCTCAAGGCCTTTACTGGTAGTAGACCACGTGCGTCAGCAGCATTACTATCCATTTAACAGCTGTCAAGTCAGTTTCCACAATCAAACAATGTAATATTGTTGGTGTCATGTAAACCCTTTTTTTAAAATATTTTATATACATTGAAAGCTTTTATTCAGCCCTCTAAACTGCAAATACCCATAACATAACAATACTAATACAAGTGGTATTGAAGGTACACAAACTGTTTTGCTCTCCTTTTTTTCCACACAGAGTGGTGTACACAGACAATCGATCCCATAGGCTATGCTGGGGGAGGTCCAGTAGTCTTAGCTTGAACCAAGATCACAAGTATGGATGTACCATTAATGTACTGCACTTGTCAGGCTGTCAATCTTGATTAGAAATTCACATTAACATTTAAATGAGTGTGTCAGATAACCCGGCAGGTCACATATGTGGGTGGTGGAAATTGAGTTTTGTATATGCAATGTATTCAGCTCCTCAAACAAAAAGAACATAAGTCAAAACACCAAGTGTGACCATTTATTATCTTATTATCCAATAAGCTATATTTCCTTAAAAATGCTATTTGTATTTATAAACACGTATTTAGATTGTGAAGTGTGAGTTGTCATTAGCAAATTGAGTCTGAAGCCAATTGAAAATGTGTCCACAATCCAGGTATAGAGCCGTTAATGAAGATGATTATTCAGAGCACATTACTGGGATAATCAAAAGGAATGGACATCTGCTGGTTCTGCATTGTTCCAGGGTTCAGAAAAGATGAAAGTAACAGTTTCCATTACAGCGTACCCAGTGGTCTTTGGATATGTGCATGCGTGTAGGAGGGGGACTTTTCAGTCAAGTGCTATTAGATAGGCCTTGAATCAATCAATTTTCCTGTGAAAGAAGAGGCAAGTTCACCAGGTCTGTTGCTCTCGGAATATAACTGGGTGCTGGATATGTGGGATAAAGGATGTATAAAAAAAAAAGTAATTGGAAAGCACACTGTGAAATATTTGAAAGTGATTACATTTCTCCTAGGTGTTTTTTTTATAGTTTTGCAATGTCCACACTTCAAGCAGTTTTGCTTAACTCGCTCGAGGCATCCATGAGTTTCAGGAACGCTGACCTTTCCCAAAGATTCTTGTAAAGAATATGGTGGCATTTTTGGTTCAGGAGTTTCCTATACTGTTTTCACAGCGGTAAAATCGGCAACACCATTCTAAACAGCACAGATTAGAAAAAAAATAAAATAAATGTGTACCATGGGTTATGGGCAGTCCAGTAGTCATGGGTCATACCCAGGAAGTAACTAATATACATGGCTAATTACATCTATGCAGCCCTTGGAGAAGTTAGCCTTTAGATAATAGGAAAATTGCCTGTAAAGTAGTTAGCAAAAGCTTTGGATATATGCTAAGCCTTTCCCTTCTAGATGATGGATTTACAATAATCAATACTGTTCTCTTCTGACTACCATACAGCCTGCAGAAGAATAGTACAAGGATATGATGATGATGTTGATGTTGATGATGATGATGATGACGATGACATCATCATCATCATCATCATCATCGTTATTATTAGTAGTAGTAGTAAAATAATCCTGGTACTCTCCACAAGCAGATGCCCGTTCCTGTTGCTTACATATTCAATGTTTTTATTTTATTTTCTCCCCCTCTACTGTTGCCTTGAAGAGGGATCTCGTTTGAAAGAACTGGACTTACGCCCCTTCGTGGTAGACTCAGAGGTAGGACGACTCGCACGATCTCAATAGTTGTTGCCACAGCGACGACACTTATGCTCAAGAGGGACAACTTGTGCGCGGTGTTTGCTGTCACCTCTTCTGAAAAGCCAGAGCAGCAGAGATGAAGTATCCACTCGGTGTTGGAGGAATAGCAGATAAGTCATCCAGATCACGTCATCAATGCTGAACAGAACTGAATCTGGGTCAAACACCCATTCAGAATGAACTAGCATTTAATAAATTCAGCAAATACAAAAAATCAGTTGGAGCAACTAGGATCATTGGCTATTATGGGGATATAGAATAGATCAACAATATACCATCTATTCATTCAATTGAAACAACCAGGAACATTGGCGATTATGGGAATATACAATAGATCAACAATATACCATCTAGTCATCTGCTATGTATGGTTATGTATAAAATAGTTTTAGCACAATAATGCTGGAAATGTGTAATAGCAATACTGTAGAACCTGGGTTTTCAACAGGGGGTCTGAGGATCCCATGGGGTCCTGTAAGGTACTGTAGGGGGGTCCCTGGCCAGACTTAACATGCAATGACTATATATGGATTTTGGAAAATATTTCAAAATATAAAACCTTTTTTTTTTTTTATATAACCCTTTTAACTTATGATGGGGTTCCGCTGGATGCCTTTGAGCCTCGGAGGGGGGTCCCTGGATCATACAATACTGAAACCCCCTGCTGTAGAACATATAATGATGATTTAAAAGTGTAACATTGTGGCTATGGTGATATTGCTGTAAACAGCAGGGCAACCGAGAGGCTGCATGGCTACCAGTGTATGGTGGACTCCTCATGCGTATGTTACAGGATAATGACACCAATTGGACAGACGAGCGTTTGTTCGTGTTTGTGTGTGTGGTTTGTTTGCATGCGTGTGTCTGTGTCTGCGTGTTCAATCAAGTGTGTTTGTGTGTGTGTGTGAAGTCAGAGAGAAAGCTATTTATCATAATATCTGATGTGCTGGGGACCAAAGCCACGCTTTGATTCACATCCCCTGTTAGTGAAGTTAGTGTCCCTAAACTGAGACAACACCGATTGCATTACGGCTGCTTCCGCTTACTCGTTACAGCATTTGAAATGCAAACAGCCCTGGCATTCTAATTGTGCGGCACTATGGGTGAAGGCAGCCTTCGTATAAATGAGTGCCGTTCGGCGTTTTAATTTTCTGGAGGCCAAACCGCGGCGACACAAAGGAGCGGGTGAGGAGCCGACTGCTTTCATCTGTCCTCAAAAAGACGGCCAGAGAAGGAGAAGATGTGTTCGTACACTTCTGTTAGCCGTCTACAAGACCAATGTCTCGAATAACACCTTTTATTATTGAAGATGTGCGTCTCAAAATGCGACTGCGCGCGACCTCTGTCGATGCGGACCGCCGGAGAGATGCTCCACCAATCACACATTATTGAAGAACACTCAGAACTGGTTAGACTGTCTAGAGCTATTTATGTTTAAGTCTTGCATCAAAGAATGTATAGACACAGTCTTACTTCTTTGTTATATATATATATATATATATACAGTTGAAGTCAGAAGTTTACATACACTTAGGCTGAAGTCATTAAAACTCATTTTTAACCACTCCACAGATTTCATGTTAGCAAACTATAGTGTTGGCAAGTCAGTTAGGACATCTACTTTGTGCATGACACAATAAATTTTTCCAACAATTGTTTACAGACATATTATTTCACTTTTAATTCACTATACCACAATTCCAGTGGGTCAGAAGTTTACATACACTAAGTTGACTGTGCCTTTAAATTTTTAATATTTGGTTGAATATCCTTTGCGTGCCATGACTTCCTGATGTCTGTGACCCAACAACATCAAAAGAGTCTTGATATCTTATTTGCTGGTGCTCTTACAAGTGATACTATAACGTCTCTGCATTTCAATGGATATATTTGGGAATTGGGGGGTGGGACTAGATTTAGCTGTAAATTATGCTTGAACAGTATGGAATACATGATTGGTACAATGGCTGTAAGTCATCAAGGATCTGAGGCATCAAACAAGCCTCAAACCATCACTCTGCTGCCAGATACGCAGTAGATATGGATGGATCACTTTAAGGGTTGTTTCTCCTGACAAATTTTCCTTTTGAACTCTATGGAAAAATAAGTCAGGAGAAGAAACCCTTCAAGTTATCCATCCATATCTACTGTATTTCTGGCAGCCGAGTGATGATTTAAGGCTTGTTTGATACGTCAGACCCTTGATGACTCTTGACAGACCCACATTGTGCCAACTACTCCAAAGGACAGTGTCCAGATTCAGTCCATCTAGCAGTGGCTAAGAGGATGGTGAACACCAGGCTAGGTTTGGTACTTTACAACCCATTAATTTACCTGAGGGTGTTTTCTGTGTTTGTTTATCAGTCAGCACCTATACATGCGCACGGGCAGCGTGGAGATGCTCTGGGGGCCAAGAGGCATCACTGATTCTTTCAGGCTTTGTGTTGTCATAGCCACAGGCTGCACTTGGCTGAACTGTCCAATGAATTCATGTTGAAATGCAACTTTTTCACAGGGAAAAAATAACATTTTTATCAAGCATGCATGTAATAAAAACAGCTTAAATCAACACAAAAAATAAAAACACGTCGAGAACAGTGAAACAGAAAATGTGATTTCTTGCTTGTGTGTGTGTGTGTGTGTGTGTGTGTGTGTGCTCGCACTTTACCCCCCACCTCCCCCACCATATTTCCCCTAGGACTAGCCTACACTTTTCTAGCTTCAATATTCACATCAGTTACTCTCTGCCCCAAGCAGCCCTTAGGCAAGACTTCAGAGTCATTGAACTATCTCTGGGTGAATTTACCTGTGAATTACCCAGATACAGCGCTTCTTAAGGATATTTTACGGATACACAGTAAGTTAGCAAAACTAGAGGTTATTAGCACCAGCACAGACATTGAAGCCATACTAAACACATAAATAATTATTTCCTCCTCTCAGGCTATCGAAGCATGTATTTTAGCCAATATTAATTTGCATGTAACATAACCCTGCATTCAAGGTTCTAAGGTATTACATGTGCCTGTCATGGGTTTCTACCCTTTTTCCCCATGCGGTCGTTTTCCTCGGTGGCCACGCGGGGGCGCTGCCCTTTTGGTGGATGCTTGCTCTGCACTGCTTTGATTACGGAGCTTCCGTCAGCATCCACGCCTGTGCGTGGTCACCTTTAGAGCTATATAAGCCTCCCGTTTCCTTCGGTCGGGGCTTCGATATTGATTGTTGATTCTGATTGATTGTTTGTTTTGTCTTTGTGTTATTTGCATTGTCTGGTGTGAGTTATTTGTACCTTTTGTGCTACTCGCCTGTTTTAACGTCTCGTTGCTGAGGCAGGGCTTTATTCTTGCTGGCTCTTTGGTTAATTATCTCGTAGAAGTATGGGACCGCAGATCTCTGCTCTATTTCGCCTGTAAAATGTTTCTCTCTCCTGGGAGATCGGGCGTTCACACTTCTACTTAGTTACTTAGCTCATAGAAGTATAGGGTAGCAGTTCTTTGTTCCATTTCGCCTCTGTTTGGTTTTCTTACTGAGAAACCAGGCGTCTGAGCTTCTACTCATTTCCGTGTTACAGTGAGCCGGTTAGTAGCTTTGGTACGTTTGTTCCCTGTTTTGTCTCCTTCTCGTGGACTACGTTCCCCTTTGTTGTGAGTCAGGGTTTTCTTTATTATATTGAGAGGCAGTGTGTGCTATTTTCTATTAAGTATGCGTTGGTCTTTTGGTACAGCTGTCCTGTTCGTCCTTTTACCTGCGGGACGATTTTGTTCGGAACTGTTGTTCTGTTCGTTCTCCGGGTGTGTCTCTCCTTATGTGGAGCTTGGGCGATGTTGTGGACATGTTTGTGTGTGACTGCGCGTTTCTGAAAATAGTCTTGGAACATTAGCTCTCTGTTCCCTTGCCTCGTTACATATTCCTTTACTGAGAGGCTAGGGCGTGTGTTTTCAATTAAGCTTGCGTTAGTCATGTTTGATAGTAAAGTTATGGGACGACGGTGCTCCGTCGGCTCGCCTGTAAAATGTTTCTCTCTCCTGGGAGATCGGGCGTTTACCCCTTTATGTTTTCTGCATGTGACTGCGGGCCTATGAAACTAGCCATGGAACGTTATCCCTGTTCCTTCGCCTCATTACATTCCTGTTTACCAAGAGGCACGCCGTTTAACTCGTGTTAGTCTTTTAACCGGTAATGTCCGGTGCAGCTGTCCGGTTTCGTCCTTTTTACCTGTGGGACGATTTTGTTCGGAACTGTTGTTCTGTTCGTTCTCCGGGTATGTCTCTCCTTATATGGAGCTTGGGCGATTTTGTTGACATGTTTGCGTTTGACTACGAGTCTCTGAAAGTAGCCTTGGAATGTTAAATCTCTGTTCCTGTTCGCCTCGTTATATTCCTCTTCATGGAGAGGTAGGGCGTTTATTTTCTACTAATCTCGCTTTGGTCTTTTAGCCGGTAACTGTCCGGTGCAGCCTGTCCTGTTCGTTCCTTTTCGTACCTGTCTCCGTACATGGAGTTTTTTTTGACGATTTTGTTCGGAACTGTAGTTCTGTTTCGTATTTCGGTACATGTCTTCCTATAGGGAAGATTGGGCGATGTTGTGGACATGTTTGTGTGTGACAGCGAGTCTGAGAGTAGCCTTGGAACGTTATATCTCTGTTCCTTTCACCTCCCCATATACTATCGTATTAATTTGCAGTGTTTGTTGACTGGGTTTTATTTTTGCCATCACGCTACTCACCCGTTCTTATGCGTCTCTTTACCGAGACAGGGCGCGTATTATTTCTGGCTATTGAGAAACCTGTCCTTGCACTTCTACTTATTGGCGTGTGACAGTGAGCCAGTTGTAGCGTCGGTAGGCTTGTTCGTTGTTTTGTCTCCCTTCCTTATCTGCGGGGTTTCCCGCCTTAGTGGCCTTAGGGCTTATTGAATCCCCTTGCTGCGTTTGGCTCCTCCTACCTCACACGTCATGCCTACATTACAGTGCCACGATATTAATTCAAAATTAATGATAGTTAATGGGGTGCCAATCAAGAAATATATAATGAAATTTGATGTGTAAATGTGTACTTTGTTGAATGTATACAGTGCAGTCCATAAATATCTGGGCTGTGACATAGTTTTTTGTTGTTTTGACTCTCTACTCCAGCATATTGGACTTGAAATGAAACTATGAATATGAGGTGAAAGTACAGACTGTAATTTGAGGGTAATTACATCTTAATCGGGCCGAACCATGTAGGAATTGCAGCCCATTGGACAATCGGCTGCTCAGCTGTTTCTTGGCCAGCTGTGTGTTGTTGCATCATTAGTTAATGCACAAGAAAGCTAACAAAAGGTCTAGAGTTGATTCTAGGTGCGATATTTGCATTAACCACCAAAGTGCTGGAAAGATGAAAGTGTGGAGGAAGAAGGGAACTGCTGCATGTTAAGCGCAGTTAAACTCTGAGCAAACTTAACTGCTCCAATGCAGTTAAACTCTGAGCAAACTTAACTGGTCCAATGCAGTTAAACTCTGAGCAAACTTAACTGGTTCAATGCAGTTAAACTCTGAGCAAACTTAACTGGTCCAATGCAGTTAAACTCTGAGCAAACTTAACTGGTCCAACGCAGTTAAACTCTGAGCAAACTTAACTGGTCCAATGCAGTTAAACTCTGAGCAAACTTAACTGGTCCAATGCAGTTAAACTCTGAGCAAACTTAACTGGTCCAATGCAGTGAAACTCTGAGCAAACTTAACTGGTCCAATGCAGTGAAACTCTGAGCAAAGTTAACTGGTTCAATGCAGTTAAACTCTGAGCAAACTTAACTGCTCCAATGCAGTTACACTCTGAGCAAACTTAACTGCTGCAATGCAGTTAAACTCTGAGCAAACTTAACTGGTCCAATGCGGAGAAAACAGAAGCAGTTAAAAGTGATTTGGCCAAGAGTGTGTTTGCCTGTGGTCTCCCAAAATTGACAGGATGTCGAGCATGTACACAAACTGGGCATTTCAAACTGTTGTAAATATATACAGTCACTCAGCCTATGTGAACTTGCTATGGTACACCTAATGTCTGTTAATTTTATTATAAATTATATTATATGTTCTTTATCACCAAGACAAAGTAGATTATCAACAGAACTTGTAAGTGGGCAACATTACAATGGTACTTTAAAAAAAAATAGATTACACTTTTTGATATAGCTAATAAAGGTATTTAATACTCCAAAAATCATACCAATTCCTTCATATTTTATATTATAAACTATGATGTTTTGTGTGCCTGATGGAGCTGACACCATTGGAATCCTTAGTTGCAAAAAGTGCCATTTAAGAAGAATATACATATATGTCTAACGCAGTGATGATGATGGGTTTTGTGAGAGATCACTGTGGCATTCTGTAATTACTTTTTTCCGCGGGTTTCAGAAGGGAGGCATTTGCTACTGACTCGCTGATACGTAATTACTGGATGTTATGAATGCTTACAAGTCCAGATAATGATGCGAGAATGCAATGATTTCTGGAATGGAGTAAAGAGTTTTTTTTTTTCCACAAGAATGGATAACCACGAATGGAAGAATGGATGAAGGAAGAATGGATGAGCACAGACCTTGGTGTCAGTATACAGAGGCACAGCATGTGTGTGTGTGTGTGGGTGGGTGCGTATTTATGGCTATATAGACAGTTTC
>CM056385.1:32638969-32659785 GCA_029718625.1 Synaphobranchus kaupii | reverse complement strand
TAATGTATGAAACTGTAGTTGTGCGGTCTGCCTGCCTGCTTGTATGTGCGTGTGAGTTTGTGTGTGTGTGTATGTGTTATAATATGTGTGTTTGGGTACCCATGTGTATGTAAGTGTGTATCTGTGTGTAGGGAATGTGGGTGCACATGTGTGTGTTAGTGTGTGGGTGTGTGTGTGTGTGTGTGTGTGTATACATGTGTATACAGTTGTGAGTCTGAAGCAGCTCCAGATCACTATGATGTGTTATAGCATCGTGGCGGCGTGTCTCTGTGTTGTCCTATCAGCGGGTTGGCGGTATAGCAGGCCGCTGTTTCTCTCACACACATATCTCCCAACTTCAGCCTCCGATCGGGGACAAGCAGACATACAGACACTACCCCGCTGAGGTCTGCGTCACACTGCATAATGTGTGTGTGTGTGTGTGTGTGTGTGGGGGAGTTGTGAGGACCGGCAGTGGGGAGGGGCAGTTGTGAGGAAGAGGAGAGGTCAGTTGAGGTGAAGTCATCCATGTGTCAGTGTTGTCTTGCGGGGAGAGAGGAACCGGAGCTCTCCCCGAAGTCTGGAGCCTTTACCCAGGAAATGCCTCTCTCTCTCTCTCTCTCTCTCTCTCTCTCTTCCCTCTCTCTCTCTCTCTCTCTCTCTCTCCCTCCCTCTCTCTCTCTCTCTCTCTCTCTCTCTCACGCTCTCTCTCTCTCCCTCTCTCTCTCTCTCTCTCCCTCCCACCCTCAAATCCCTTCATTCCTCTGTGTTCCCCGCGCCTTCAGCGTGTGTGTGTGTGTGTGTGGGGGGGGGGGGGGAGGGGGGGGGGGAGGGGGGGGGGGGGGCGCGATTAGGAACCTTTTCTTCTGAGATGGCTGTTCACAGCTTCTGCCACCGCAGTGATGGTGTGACGCGCAGTGGAAGATGATCCGCGCTGAATGGTGTGATTCTCACCTCTGCAGGAGGGAGAGAGAGAGGAGGGAGAGAGAGAGAGGGAGGTGAGAGAGAGGAGGGAGAGAGTAGGGAGAGAGAGAGAGAGGGAGAGAGAGAGAGAGAGGGAGAGAGAGAGAGAGAGGAGGAACGAGGCAATGAGAGGAGGCGAGAGAAAGGCAGAAGGGAGAGAGAAATAGATGGAGGGAGAGAGGAATGCGGAGAGAGAGGAAAAGAGGAAGATGGAGTGGGTACCCCCATTAATGCTCAAAGCGTATTTGTCTGCAGGGGACAGTTTAGACTGAGAGCCTGAAATGCCCCCCCCCCTCCCCCTCTCTCTCTCTTCCTCTCTTCCTCTCTCTCTCTCTATACTACTCTTTCATTTTCCTTCCTTCCACTCTCTTTCTTTTCTTTTGCTCGTCCACAATCCTTTTCTGATTTCTGGTCTCTTCTGTCGTCTGTTGTTTCCTTTCAAAATGCCAGTCACTAACTCTGATGGCAGGACTAATGCTATGGTCTCGTTTATAATTAGGTGTATAAAATATTTTCATAAGATGAAGTAAGCTAATTTCATTGTGTTCTATTTGTACATTATGAGGTGCACAAAGGCAAAGGATATATCGATATTTGAATGTACACGTGATTTCTTTACACAGATTTTCCTTCAGAATTTGTAACTTGAAATAATTAGCATGTGGGTATTCCATAAACCTTTTATATGCCGTATTGAATTAAATTTAAATATATATAAAATGTGAATGTACGTAATAGATTATATATATCTGCTATGGGACACTCTGTAGGTGTAGGCATCATAAGTGCAAGATGCATCTCTCGTAATATCTCTCCTGTAGTACACTGTGTGTAGTGCACTGTGTGTAGTGCGCTTGTGTGGAAAATAGCCGGTCACGGGATCAGCCAAGTATGTATTAGAGGGCTTGTACAGTTCAAGTCAGTGTTGTGTGTGTGTGTGTGTGTGTGTGTGTGTGTGTGTGGTGTGTTGTTGCTGGTGGCATATTGGTGACACGGGAACATAGTAGCATTTATGCTATTTATGTCTGATCCCTCTCTCTCTCTCTCTCTCTCTCTCTCTCTCTCTCATCTCCTCTCTCTCTCTCTCTCTCATATATATATATGAATTTACACACAAGTGTGTGTCCGTGCACATATACCTTTGAGCTCACTCTGAGGAGGGTCAAAGGTTATAGTTCAAAGGTTACGGGCTGGAATAGGCCTGTGGAGCATCACAAATTTGCTCAGGTCAAATAGTCACCCAAAAGGGCTTTCTTTATGGTCAGAGACTTTGACTTATTTACTTCATGGCAGGTGCATTCCGTTTAAGAAAGCATACATCACTGGATATTATCCAACATTTTAAGTGTTTCGTGCAGATTGCTAATTTTATTCAGATCAATAGCATATTTAAAATGATTTGTTGTACTACATTTCGGAGCGACTGTAGTATGCCCAGTACTGTAGTGCCATTTAAGTACAGATAAATATGGGCTGATATGACTTGTTCTTTAGGGTTATATGCCAGTTTGGTTAATCATAGGTACTTTTACCCTCACATAGTGTACTAACCTACATACAATTATGCACAACCACTGCTTGAAGACAGAGGGCCTTATTTGTGTGGAATTAATGGCAATATTAGATGACATGGGCTGTGTAATGTTAAATGATCGTACTGGTAGACGTGTCACAAAAATGCGGTTTAGATCAATGAAGTGCTCTGTGCTGATTCAGCACAAAAGAGGGAGCTATTGCTGAAATTCAGGTCCTTCTATTGGCCAATCAGGATTCAGGATGACAGTACATGTTACAATTAGAAAAGATGCACTGAATAATATTACTACTACTACGAGTACTACGAGTACTACTACTGCTACTACTACGAGTACTACTACTGTTACTGCTACTACTACTACTGCTACTACGAGTACTACTACTACTACTACTGCTACTACTACGAGTACTACTGTTACTGCTACTACTACTACTGCTACTACGAGTACTACTACTACTACTACTACTACTGCTACTACTACGAGTACTACAAGGACTACTACTACTGCTACTACGAGTACTACTACTGTTACTACTACTACTGCTACTACGAGTACTACTACTACTACTACTACTGCTACTACTACGAGTACTACTGCTGCTACTACTACTACTACTAGGAGTACTACAAGGACTACTACTACTGCTACTACGAGTACTACTACTATTACTACTACTACTACTACTACGAGTACTACAAGGACTACTACAAGGACTCCTACTACTACTACTACTACGAGTACTACTACTGTTACTGCTACTACTACTACTACTACTACTGCTACTACTACGAGTACTACTACTACTAATAATAATAATAATGTTTGTTCTAGTTTGACAAAAAAAAAAAGTATTTTATTCCCATGGATCAATATTCATTATCCCAGATACAAATATTTATTAATATATTATTAAGTGTAATAATCATAATTCTCATTGTTTCTGCACATGAGAAGCTCTTGAGTTCACTTGAGTTCAGTGGGATTGCTTTCCCAAAGAAAATGAGTTGCAGTTCTGATCTGGAAGACAACAGACGAGGACCGGAGGGGAAATGGCGTGATTTCTTTCCCCTAGGGTCAGAAAGGGAGCATTCTGCAGAAATAAAAGTTTTTTTTAAGAATCAAAATGCCCAGTGCCTTCAAACACCATTGCGCGTCATAGTGCCTTTGAAAAAGTAGCGCGCAGGCGCGCGCAGCGCGCGCACACACACACACACACACACACACACACTCACACACACACACACACACACACACACACACACACGCATCACGTAGCCTTAGTACTGTAGTGAATTTTATACCATATTGATTCCTGTAGGTACATGTTCTAATAGCATTTTCCCTGCCTCAGCTGATTTTTGTTAGTTCTTTTGATGGAGTGACTGGAATGTTTGGTATATGTTTATATGTGAATGTGTGTGTGTGTGTGTGTGTGTGCTGGTGTGTGCATATGTATGCACATTTATTTTTGCACATTTATGTGCATATTAACATTCATTTGTAGGCATATATGTATGCATGTATGTGCTGTATGTGCGCTTTTATTTGTGTGAATGCGTGCATCTGTGGACTAAAGGGTGCTGAGGATATGTGTGAAGTTCCCGGTTGTGCTTTTTAATAATAGTGTTATTATACTAATAAATATTTACTGAGAACCCTTCACACACGTCTGTAACACAGCGCTTTACAGCAGTAAGCAAATACAAAATGAACGCAGAGAATAAAAGCTGCATCTTGGGTAACTGATCTGAGTTCAGAGCAGGCTTTGCTCCGCACACATCTCAGCCCGACTGTGCGTTTGAGCGTCAAACGGGAGGCAGGTGAAAGGGAATGAGAGAGCTACGGGCGTGAGCACACTTGCGTTAGGGAGGGAGGGAAGCGCGTTTGCTTGGTGTCGCTCTGGGCGGGTAAATAATACGAGCGGTATATATCGGGTTTCACTCTCAGTGCCGACGCCACGGTCCAGAGCGAGCAGAGAGACGGGTTTGGGGTATTGAGGGGGGGGGGGGTTGCTTTTGAGAAGGACGTGTGAAGGGAGGGGGGGTGGGGGCCGGGGGACAGGGGCGGGGGGGGTGCCTGGGGGACGGCCTGGCGTGACACTTCAATAACGGCAGCTAGCCTCTGGCTGAGGAGCGGAACGGCAAGGCGGAAGGCGGAAAGGACAGATATAAAGGGAGGATGGTAAAAAAAAGAGAGGAGAGAGATGGAGAAGGGAGGCCAGGAGGCGGAAGGAGGAGAGAGATGGAGAAGGGAGGCCAGGAGGCGGAAGGAGGAGAGAGATGCTGAGGACGGGAGTTATGAGTGCCGATCCATGTTTTCAATTTAAATATTTTCAGCAACTTTTAATGCAAATGGAATGTGTAATTAAATTAAATATTCAGCGATATGCGCGCAAATTTGTGCACGATATGATAAACATATTTCACGGCAGTGTATTTAAAACAATATATTGCCACACGTGAAAGCGGCAATAATTGTATTTTTGTTGAAATATCCTTTGTGCTGTTGACAGTATATTTTATTTCATTATATCGTAGGAAATTCCATTTCCATAAAGGGTATTTTTTACAATGATGTTTTCTGTTTGTTTTCCCTGACAGCCGATATTATTTTGCGTAATTACCCATTTGCTGTTTTTGTTGACACCCCCCTCTTACTTCTCCAACTGTCATTAGCCCACAAACCCAGCCGTGGCACAAACAATGTAGCCAGTGTGCCAGGACGATCAGCATTAGACTGCCTGACCATGTCACTCACACAAGCCACTGACACTTAACAGCAGTGCATCTGACTCCCCTAAGGCTTGATACCCACATCCGTTCATGCAGCTTTAGTTCTTTTGACCCACCATAGACATGGCAGCGGATAATAACATTAACGCTGATGCTGACTAGGGATGCACCGATGTATCGGAAAATAATCGGTGTCGGCCGATTAAACTAAAAATTCAGCCTGATTATGTACTTATAATCAACAGGGGAAAAAAGTCTGTTGTTTATTTACATTTACATTTACATTTTAGTCATTTGGCAGACGCTCTTATCCAGAGCGACGTACAATAGTGCATTTTCAAACTTGGAACAAGTGCGTTAAAACAACCCTAAAAGGTAAATACGATTTCAAACACCAGGCGCAGTCAGTATGATTTTTTTTTCTTCTATTTTTTATTTTTTATTTATTTTATTTTTTTTGGGGGGGGTGGGGGGGGCACATTGTGGTCCAATAGTTTCTTTTCATTCACCTGGCAGAGTGCACTTTGCTTTCCACACACTTTCATTTGGAGGAATGAATGTGAAGAAACGTTTAACTTTGTTGCATTACTTTAAAGTTGTGTAATTAAAAGGGTGTTTTCTAGAATGGCATGACTGTAAACAGTTGAACATAAAACGTATGGAAGCAGAACCACCAAACAAATCGGTATCGGCATGGGGCAAAGGTTTTTCTAAATAATCAGAAATCGGCATCGGCAAGAAAATGTCATATCCGTGCATCCCTCATACAAACACTAACAATGGCACTCCAACATTGACCCTGCCAGTAATACCAGTGTTCAACGCTGATCCTGTCCAAAAACTGACCCTCCCAACTCTCACCCCAACACTGGCTGATATAGCTTTGATGCTAACACTGACTGATGTAGGTCTGATGCTAACACTGACTAATGTAGCTCTGATGCTAACACTGACTGATGTAGCTCTGATGCTAACACTGACTGATATAGCACTGATGCTAACACTGACTGATGTAGCTCTTATGCTCACACTGACTGATATATCACTGATGCTAACACTGACTGATGTAGCTCTGATGCTAACACTGACAGATGTAGCTCTCATGCTAACGCTAATGGATATAGCACTGATGCTAACACTGACTGAATTAGGTCTGATGCTAACACTGACAGATGTAGCACTGATGCTAACACTGACTGATGTAGCTTTGATGCTAATGCTGACTGATGCAACTCTGATGCGGACTGATGTAGGTCTAATCCTAACATTGACTGATCTTCTCCTTTCTCCCAGAAGGTGATGTTGCCGACAGGAGCAGCGTTCCGATGGTTCCAGTAGGACTCCGCCCCCAAAGCTCTGTCATCAAGTGCAATGCCCCGCCCCTCCTGCTCGCCTGGATTATCTCTGGCATGGATTTTCCAGCTCAAAATAATAATAAAAAAAGTTCAACAAAATGAGTGAACAAACAGAACAAAACAACAAAAAAAAATTCGTAAAGAATAAAAATAATGGATGCACCTACTTTTCTCCTGAACCAAAAATAAACATTACGAAGTCTATGGCAACTCTCATTCCTTTTTTTATGTTTAATTTTGGTACCCTTCGTCCTTTTTCAAAAAACGTTTCACACGGAACTGTTAAATTGCCAAACGGAAAAAGTCTGACTGAGAGAGGACAATCAACAGATCTCTGTGTTTGGTGTATATGTCGTTCATGTGTGGAAAGATTAAAAAAGTACTTGTGTAGAGAATGTAAATTTTACGGCTATATTTTAAAACCTAGTGACTAATGACAAGCACTATTGTAATTTAGCACCATTGTTCTTACTTACCACCTCCTGTATTTTTGATTGGTTCTTATTTTTATTTTTTTTTGTTTTTGTCATAAATCTATAGTTTTGCAATTGCTCAATGTTTGTTATTAAAATATAAAAAAGGAAAAAAAAAAACTTTTGAGATGTAGCATCCCGTTTTCTGATCGAAAATTTTTTTATTTCTGGGAGGATGCTGTGGTATCTCCACGCATTGCCTCAATCTTTGCCCCGCCCCCAATTTGGGTGACATCATTTCCTGGAGCCAATAGCTGGAAGCTCCCAACAGCCTAACCAGCTTCCTTCTCAATTGTTTTGACGGATTTTTATTTTGTGAAACTGGCAACCTCACGTCCCCCTGATTTTATACAGAGGGCTGTGGTTCTGATGGGGTCCGGTCCAGTCCAGAGGACGTGGTATCGGTCCAATCCAAGCTTAAGCATTGACAGAATTTCATTTCCCCCATGATGCTACCAGACCTACATCTTTAAAAAAGAAAAAGAAAAAAAAAGAAACAGTGATGTTTGTATTCATTTAGAAATTTGGGCTGGTTTTGTGAATAAAAATGAATGCATGTATTTGTGTCAAAATCTACAGTTCTGAAGTCTGCTTTTATGCATGGTGTATTTTGATTTTACAAAAAAAGGTAATTGTTGCTGTTTAAAGACAACAGAAACATCAACAAAACAACAATCGAAAGAAAAGAAAATGCAGTACGAATAATTTTCAGTTTGTTCCCATTTTATAAAATATGGCTTCACTTCACGTGAGTGAGCCGAAGTAATTGGCAATGTGAAAAAAAATTATGGAATATGTAATTCTATTTATTTTGGGTGCTGACAGTAATTTTATAATTCAGTGATATTAAAAGAAATGTGAAAATGGGTAGGCTGTTAAAAACCGTATGAGAGTGATTGCCATTCAGTTTCTATAAAATAAAAAAGTTGCAAAAAAAAAAAAAAATCCCATCAAAAGCACCTTTTTTGCAACTGTTTTTGGGTGTACAAAACCAAGTAACACTGGTGTCAAAGGTAAGACTGTCAGATGAAGGTTCATTTATCCTGTGCTTAAAAAAATGAAATTGTAATGAGTTTGTGTGCTATTCGAAACGTGGATCTGGATTGCCTGCTCGGTCTGTTTATTCTGTCTGAACCCAGATTTAGTGTACTGTTAGGCCCTCTAACAGAACCTAATAATTGGTTCTCACTTTGTATTTAATTGGCTGTGATGCCTGTATAATTATGCCACTAATACAAGTACTCTGTAACTAGTGTGCAAGTGCACATTGTTATGCAGTACTTAAAAGGCTTGCGTTGTTGCGCATACAGGTTTAGATAAAGCGTTGCGTTTAAACAAATGAGCTGACCTCTGGCCTTGTAATGTAGGAGCGGGAATTATGAGTAATCTCTTGAAAATCATAGGCTTGCGTCCGCAGGGCGCTCGGAGGAGGAGGAGGAGGAGAAGGCGCTTCCCCCGAAGAGCGCAGGTGCGCTCGGACGGGACACGCTCGGTAACGGAGGCCCGTTCGGACTAGACCGTCTGGACCGCCGTTCTGCCACCTGCCCCACAAAAGCGTCAGCCAATCCAGGTGGGCCAATCAGCGGCGTGCGGCGCGGCGGCGAGGCAGCTCTGTAATCAGTCTGTAACCATGGAGGCCAAGTCCCAGTTGTGGCAAACTTAGCAGGTGCTTATGAGTCATGCCTGAGGGCTCACCTTAGATACACAGTTCCGTCTCTTCGGCAGCAACCTTGCATTTGCAGACAGTCTGGAGCGGTGCATTATGGGGGCCAGGTGTCTCGGGCGTTCTTTTCGAACATTCGTAGTGTTCAGGATACTGTGTGTGTGTGTTTATATGTATATGTGTGTGTGTGTGTGTGTGTGTGTGTGTGTGTATATGTGTGTGTTTGTGTGTCGCCAGTTTTAATCCCCCGGGAAATGCTGATTTTTTAAAATCCTCTTCCAAAAAGTCGTTAAGGTCTTGACCTCTTCAGAGACCGGCGTGAGGGCTAGACTGCTAACGTCGGTCATCGGGAGAGGGAGATGCGGCCGCGTGCAATGGCAGTCAGGACTGCAAAGCACCAAGGCCTGTCATTCAGATCGATGGGTCTCCACGGTTACTGCTGCTCCGAGACACACTTCTCTCAAGGTAGAAAGCGCGCAGTAAAAGGCCAGTGCATTTCTAATTTTCGCATAGCCCCACTAGCTAGGTGGACAATGCATGCAATAGAAGAAGAAACTAACGTTTAAACCGTTGGTGCTGAAATCTCCTTGTCGTGAGGAGAACAGCACACAGTCGGAAGCCTACAGTGTCTTCATTTTCACACTTCGCTTATAAATTCCCTTTATTCATCAGTCACTCTTGTGTTATTAGAACATTAGGTTAATTGGGAGTATTGAGTTACATTTTATACAATTTAATCAAGGGGAATAATTTCTTGCAGCAAAGATTTCCCTTTATTTGCATATTCTGCATCTGGTGTGAAGGAGGGAAACGCCGTGCATTTTATGATGTGGCACGCTGTCTGTGGAGATCGCACTTGTGATCCATGCCATCCTGTGTAGCCAAAAAAATAGCGTACTGGTGGTTCTTTGTACGTGCTGAGCGAGCTGGCCAGAGCCAGCAATGTTCTTCCAAACGTTATCAGGTCAGGCATCATGCTTCCTCTAGTCTAGCATAGATTCTAGTCTGGAACTCTACTGGAGCGATGGAACACCATTCTTCCAAAATATATTCCCTCATTTGGTGTTTTGATGATGGTGGTGGAGAGCGCTGTCTAACATGTCGGTCCAAAATCTCCCATAGGTGTTCAATTGGGTTGAGATCTGGTGACTGCGAAGGCCATAGCACATGATTCAGTGAACCCTCGTGCCCTGTGGATGGGGACATTGTCATCCTGGAAGAGACCACTCCCATCAGGATAGAAATGTTTCATCGTAGGATAAAGGTGCTCACTCAGAATAACTTTGTATTGATTTGCAGTGACCCTTCCCTCTAAGGGGACAAGTGGACCCAAACCATGCCAGGAAAATGCCCCCCACAGCATAACAGAGCCACTGGACTCCGCAATGTAGGGGTTTTTCCTTCAATTTGTCACCTGTCTGTATATTATAATATATGTACATATTATATACACCGTCAAATGCAAAATTATTGGGACAATTCTAAGTTGTGTCAAATTGGCTGAGGCAAAATTCACAACGTTTGCATTTCATGTTTATTATTTCATGTGTGTTTTTTTTTAAAACAGACATTGAACCATATTACAACAATGCCATTCAATGAGTCAAGTCCCGCTAAACTTCTGTACAATGAGTTTGGACTGGAGTCATTTCATCATATCATATACAGTATATATATATATCATATCATATTTCGATGGATGACAGAATCTCCCCAGCCCTTTTAGAATCCATTATGGTGATGGCGCTTGCTGTTGGATGGTGTGTACGCGCGTTTCTTCTGCGGCTCGGCGGTTTCAGCGGGCGTTTCTCATTCCCCCCTGGTGACAGCGATGGGCCAGTGCCATCGCCATGGCGCTGGGAGGAAGCAGAGGCCCTGCATTATTAATGTGTACCGCAGCGTCCTCGCCTGCTCCAGCAGCCACGGCCTAGTGTGTGTGTGTGAGTGTGTGTGTGTGTGAGCCTGCTCCAGCAGCCACGGCCTAGTGTGTGTGTGTGTGTGTGTGTGTGTGTGTGAGCCTGCTCCAGCAGCCACGGCCTAGTGTGTGTGTGTGTGTGTGTGTGTGTGTGAGCCTGCTCCAGCAGCCACGGCCTAGTGTGTGTGTGTGTGTGAGCCTGCTCCAGCAGCCACGGCCTAGTGTGTGTGTGTGTGTGTGAGCCTGCTCCAGCAGCCACGGCCTAGTGTGTGTGTGTGTGTGTGTGTGTGTGAGCCTGCTCCAGCAGCCACGGCCTAGTGTGTGTGTGTGTGTGAGCCTGCTCCAGCAGCCATGGCCTAGTGTGTGTGTGTGTGTGTGAGCCTGCTCCAGCAGCCACGGCCTAGTGTGTGTGTGTGTGTGTGTGTGTGTGAGCCTGCTCCAGCAACCACGGCCTAGTGTGTGTGTGTGTGTGTGTGTGTGTGTGAGCCTGCTCCAGCAGCCACGGCCTAGTGTGTGTGTGTGTGTGTGTGTGTGTGTGTGTGTGTGTGTGAGCCTGCTCCAGCAGCCACGGCCTAGTGTGTGTGTGTGTGTGTGTGTGAGCCTGCTCCAGCAGCCACGGCCTAGTGTGTGTGTGTGAGCCTGCTCCAGCAACCACGGCCTAGTGTGTGTGTGTGTGTGTGTGTGTGTGTGTGTGTGTGTGTGAGCCTGCTCCAGCAACCACGGCCTAGTGTGTGTGTGTGTGTGTGTGTGTGTGCCTGCTCCAGCAGCCACGGCCTAGTGTGTGTGTGTGAGCCTGCTCCAGCAACCACGGCCTAGTGTGTGTGTGTGTGTGTGTGTGTGTGTGTGAGCCTGCTCCAGCAGCCACGGCCTAGTGTGTGTGTGTGTGTGAGCCTGTTCCAGCAGCCACGGCCTAGTGTGTGTGTGTGTGTGAGCCTGCTCCAGCAACCACGGCCTAGTGTGTGTGTGTGTGAGCCTGCTCCAGCAACCACGGCCTAGTGTGTGTGTGTGTGTGTGAGCCTGCTCCAGCAGCCACGGCCTAGTGTGTGTGTGTGCGTGTGTGTGAGCCTGCTCCAGCAACCACGGCCTAGTGTGTGTGTGTGTGAGCCTGCTCCAGCAGCCACGGCCTTGTGTGTGTGTGTGTGTGAGCCTGCTCCAGCAGCCACGGCCTAGTGTGTGTGTGTGTGAGCCTGCTCCAGCAACCACGGCCTAGTGTGTGTGCGTGTGAGCCTGCTCCAGCAACCACGGCCTAGTGTGTGTGTGTGTGTGTGTGTGTGTGTGTGTGTGAGCCTGCTCCAGCAGCCACGGCCTAGTGTGTGTGTGTGAGCCTGCTCCAGCAGCCACGGCCTAGTGTGTGTGTGTGTGTGTGTGTGTGTGTGTGTGAGCCTGCTCCGGCAGCCACGGCCTAGTGTGCGTGTGTGTGTGTGTGAGCCTGCTCCAGCAGCCACGGCCTAGTGTGCGTGTGTGTGTGTGTGAGCCTGCTCCAGCAGCCACGGCCTAGTGTGTGTGTGTGAGCCTGCTCCAGCAGCCACGGCCTAGTGTGTGTGTGTGAGCCTGCTCCAGCAGCCACGGCCTAGTGTGTGTGTGTGTGTGTGTGTGTGTGTGAGCCTGCTCCAGCAACCACGGCCTAGTGTGTGTGCGTGTGAGCCTGCTCCAGCAACCACGGCCTAGTGTGTGTGTGTGTGTGTGTGTGTGTGTGTGTGTGAGCCTGCTCCAGCAGCCACGGCCTAGTGTGTGTGTGTGTGTGTGTGTGTGAGCCTGCTCCAGCAGCCACGGCCTAGTGTGTGTGTGTGAGCCTGCTCCAGCAGCCACGGCCTAGTGTGCGTGTGTGTGTGAGCCTGCTCCAGCAACCACGGCCTAGTGTGTGTGTGTGTGTGTGTGTGTGTGAGCCTGCTCCAGCAGCCACGGCCTAGTGTGTGTGTGTGTGTGTGTGTGTGTGTATGAGCCTGCTCCAGCAGCCACGGCCTAGTGTGTGTGTGTGTGTGTGTGTGTGAGCCTGCTCCAGCAACCACGGCCTAGTGTGTGTGTGTGTGTGTGTGTGTGTGTGAGAGCCTGCTCCAGCAACCACGGCCTAGTGTGTGTGTGTGTGTGTGTGTGTGTGTGTGAGCCTGCTCCAGCAGCCACGGCCTAGTGTGTGTGTGTGAGCCTGCTCCAGCAACCACGGCCTAGTGTGCGTGTGTGTGTGTATGTGTGTGTGTGAGCCTGCTCCAGCAGCCACAGCCTAGTGTGTGTGTGTGTGTGTGTGTGTGTGTGTGTGAGCCTGCTCCAGCAGCAACAGCCTAGTGTGTGTGTGTGTGTGTGTGTGTGTGTGTGTGTGTGTGTGTGTGTGACCCTGCTCCAGCAACCACGGCCTAGTGTGTGTGAGTGTGTGTGTGAGCCTGCTCCAGCAACCACGGCCTAGTGTGTGTGTGTGTGTGTGTGTGTGTGCGTGCGTGTGTGTGTGTGAGCCTGCTCCAGCAGTCACGGCCTAGTGTGTGTGAGCCTGCTCCAGCAACCACGGCTTAGTGTGTGTGTGTGTGTGTGTGTGTGTGTGTGTGTGAGCCTGCTCCAGCAGCAACAGTCTAGTGTGTGTGTGTGTGTGTGTGTGTGTGAGCCTGCTCCAGCAGCCACAGCCTAGTGTGTGTGTGTGTGTGTGTGTGTGTGTGTGTGTGTGTGTGTGTGAGCCTGCTCCAGCAACCACAGCCTAGTGTGTGTGTATGTGTGAGAGCCTGCTCCAGCAGCAACAGTCTAGTGTGTGTGTGTGTGTGTGTGTGTGTGTGTGTGTGTGTGTGTGTGAGAGCCTGCTCCAGCAACCACAGCCTAGTGTGTGTGTGTGTGTGTGTGTGTGAGTGTGTGTGCGTGTGTGTGAGAGCCTGCTCCAGCAGCCACAGCCTAGTGTGTGTGTGAGAGCCTGCTCCAGCAACCACAGCCTAGTGTGTGTGTGTGTGTGTGTTTGTGTGTATGTGCAGGCGTGTGTGTCTGTCTCTCTTTCTCTCTCTCCCTCTCTCTCTCTCTCTCTCTCTCTCTCTCCCTCCCTCTCTCTCTCTCTCCCGGAGGTCCTATCCTCCTTCTTTCTTCCGCTTCCAAAGGAAACTTCTGGAATTGTCTACTCTGAAGTTTTACGATTTCTTCCTTCCTGCAGGATAACTCCTCAAGAAAAAAATGCATGATAATACAAGAACAAAATTATCCTATATATATATATTTTTTTACATAATCTGAATTCAAATCACCAATTCTGACAGGAAGTTATGCAAAGGCAACAAATCATAAATATTGATGAATAATGTTATGACGAGGTGCTTTGTTTTTATTTCAAAATTCAACATTCACATGTTTGTTAGAGCTCCTAAAAGTGTAAAGCCCACTTAACTATGAGAGCGTTGGAGAAACAGTTCCAGAGAGTTTTCAAAAGAACAAAAAGTGTTAATGTTGTTGAGTGAAGACTACACGGTCCACATCAAAACAACGGTTAACAAACTAAATGTCTGTTTCCATAACAACGGTTTACGAGCGGGTTGGGCAAGATGCATTTAGTCTTTAGACTCTGGACTCAAGATTTGACTAAATTAATCTCAGAGTCTACGGCAGACATCAGCAGAAGTCCTGAAAGTCACCACAATATTTCTCATTGACTAATTACTTTTTTGACCTGTACTGGCCTTAAGTGGTATGTAGGAAAACTCCTCAAATCACTTGTTAAATTACAAAAAAAAAAATTGTAAAAAATAAACGCTGCAGTCAAAACAATATTGTCAATTTTGTCTCAAAATAACACTTTTTAATCAAAATGACACACACACATGCCTCTACTTAGGGCCAGTTACACTAGTATGATAAATTAAAAGCACTGCAATGAAAATCTTAACCTATTACAAAGGTGATATATTTTCAGTGTTATAATTTATAACATAATAAGTAATATAACTTATAAACTTACAGCTTCAGAGCAGAAACCTGATGTACCAAATAGTCGCCGTATGTAAGTAACTACTGTATGCATTTGTATATAAGAAATATGCAAATACAGTACCAAAAATTAATTTTTCTGAATGACAGTAAATTCTAGTGTGGAATAATCAAAAACAGAAGATAATAATATAGTATGTTTGTACAAGAAGACCATTTATGTAATGAAAACCAAAAGAAAAAATCTAATTTTATTTATATAGATTCAATTCTTATACTATGGGCATTTTAGCATGCACTCTTATCCAAAGAAACTTACACATCTTCTGCATTTTTAGATCGTATCCATTTAAACAGCTGGATGCACGTATGTATACTGAAGCAATTTAGGTTAAGTACTTTTCTCAATGGCAAAACAGCAGTGTTTTACCTGGGAATGAAACCTGCATCTTTTAAGCTACAAGCCCAGTTTCCCTAATTATTAAACTATACTGCTGCCCCCCTCACTGGTTTTATATAAATATAGTACATTTTACAAATAAGGTGTCCCAAAAAGTTTCACAATATGCCCCACAATTTAAACCCCTACAAAGCCAGAGATGGCAGTGGCCAGGAAAAGCTCCCCAGGTGGCGTACATGAAGAAACCTTGGGAGGACTCACACTCAACAGGGGGAGCCCAACCTCCTCTTTTTCCACACACAGATGAAGTTTTGAACTAGATACCGGCCCCATTTCGCACGAGTACATTTTTAGCGACGGGCCCGGGTTCAGTGTGACAAAGTGAAGGAGACTCGGGAGGATCATTGGCCACCGTGTCGTTGTAGAAATCCCTGCGCAACATGGGGGGAAATCATTCTTTGTGCAACCGTCAGCAATCGAGGGGGGGGGGTCCTTCTTCACCAAGTCCACACTAAGTACATTTAGTACCGTAGATCTCCTCAGTGTAGGTGATGCCTTCCACACTGGTCTCATCTCACCTCATGAGAGAGAGCGAGACTGGGCAGCAGAGCCTGTGGAGAGGCTGCCGTTTGGCACGACGCAAGCGCCAACTGCGCTGCTCTGGTCTGCAACAGGTTTGATGGAAACCAGCGGTCGTCATCTCTGTATCTCCCTCCATGTTCACCTTTCCTAAACCCAAGAGGAGTTTTTTTTCCCCCCAGCATGGTGGTAGAAGGTGTACAAGCGCAACCCCCCCCCTTCCCCACAACTGCCCCCCCCGACCACGCCCGTGTGGTCTTACTCGGAGCAGTGGAGGGGGCATGTGCGGACAAGCCAGGGGTGGTTACGTCATGCCTGAACACATTTCCTCCACTACTTCGCCAGGGAGAATATTGCTTGTGATGTAGATGAAAAAGTCTGGCCTGACCAAGAGCAGAGACAGGACACTGAACAATTTATTGTTTTTTATGTGTTTGTGTGTTTGTGTGTGTGTGTGTGTGTGTGTTTGTGTGTGTTTTTTTTTTCTTTCTTTTTTTACTTGACTCCCAGTAGGCGACTGGATATTATCTCCCTGTTTATTTTTGTTTCACTGCATAACAAAACAATCTCACTCACAAAAGTGCAACTGTTATGTGAGCACCTCCCAGTTAAATATTGTGTGGGAACAGTGTGTAGGATTTGGATTCGAGGCATTTTTTTTCAACAAGTGACGCTGCTGGACTGGATTTTGTATGGTCGTTAGCGCCCCACCCAACTCAAAACACGACCCGAGGTGAAAAACCCAGGAAATGATGTCCAAAAAGGGAGTCCCAGTAGCGAGCTAGCTACAGCGCCACGTAGAAGTAAAAAGATGAATCCCACAATGGAGATGGGCGGGTCAAATATGCAATAAATTATGGATACAAAGGAACACAGCCTTACAATTGTGAACCAGCTAGGTGTCCAAGGGACAGGAAAGGGAGAAGAAGAATTAAGAGATTGGCAAGAGGTTCAGGCGTGGACTGAGGTCAGCTGGACAGATATATTGGTGACCGACTACACAGTTACGATGCTAGCGAGCTAACCTTAACAAGAGACGCTACTTCACAGACCATGCGGGTGCAGGCTTTTGTTCCAACCAAGCAGTAACACACCTGATTCTACTAATCAAGGTCCTTAGCAACCACTGTAGTGGTTGATTAGTAGAATCAGGTGTGTAGCTGCTTGCTTGGAACAAAAGCCTGCACCCACACCGGCCCGATCTGGATAAGATTGAGAACCCCTGGACTACACAGTTACGTCATCATCATAGTAGTGTCTGTTTAATCAGTAGGCTACTGATAACTACCTAGCTAACTAGCAAAATTTTGAATCAGTGTGCAGTAAGATGCTGGGTAACATTTAGCCTCGTTAACCTAGTTAATTGGCTATCCAGTTGTTGCTCGTATTTATAACTGTGACATTGATTCTGAATGTACATTACATTTTGTAGGCTAAATAATAGCTAGTTAGCTTATAATGACTATCAATACATCATTGCATATACACCACCACCACTAATTAGCCAAGACACCTGGATATGTTGTTGGTTTCAGACGAGAATTCAAAAGCTAAGAATTGACCATGATGGACTGAATGTGCTGTCTATCTGTATAGCTCAAGCTAAACTATATGTAGCTAATTACAGCTCATAAAATTGTGGATACCTTTACATTGATTGAATTAAGCTATTTACACGACATTACATTCAGTTAGCCAGCAGACACTAGCTAGCGTCTTGAGTTCGCTAACGTTACAATGCAACGACACATCTGCGCGCGTTTGGGCAAAACCATTAAAGTATCAAATGTAAGTTAACTTATTCCAAAATACAAATACAATACAAATTACAAAATGTAATATGAATCAAATACATAATAATGATGGCCTATATAAAACAAATCATGGAGTCACATAGCTAGCATCCATATAGCTAAAAAAAATTGCCTATTACATGCCAAAACAATTCTGTAAGTAATTTGCTACGTACGAGTGCAAATGAGTGGGAATAGAGAGATTAATTCCGAGATTAACTTTGAATCCAAGAGCAGGAGGGTCTTTTGACTCCATTTTGTTTAACTGCTGTGGGACTTCTATAATTGTTGGTGGCTGGCTAGACCTTACATCCTCTCCATGAGTCCAAAATTGTCAATCTGTTAAAAATATAACCTCAAAGTTGCATGTGGAATCTGTGTGAAAGCAAGTGAGATGTGCATGTAGTTTTAGAGTGCTTGATAGATTGTTATTGACAGTTAGGGTTTCATTTTAGATCATTGTGTCCACAGTACCAGTTCTTGTGTGTTAAGTTTGTATTAGTTTTCAGAAAAGAAAATGTAATATAAATGTTTACACAGTACTTGTGCTGCTTCTACCTGTAACCGTTTAATTACACGGCATTTTGCTAGACTACAGCGGTAACAAAAGTCCAGTATTGGCATTATTATGAAATAATTTTTGTTCTGTAAATGATAAAATTTTTTAATAAACAGAACGTGAGAGATCATGTTGAGGTAATATCAGTGACTGCAGTTCAGGAATGTAATGGGGAGTTTCAGGTAATGTGGTGCTTGTTCTTCAGTCTAGATTTGTGGGAGTCATGGGGGATTTGCTCCTGTTCGATAATCTCGGCTCACTAGTTGAAACTTTATTAACCGAGGATTTCAGTTTGCTGTCATTTCCTCTGCTTCCCTTTTTTGTATCCCTTCCTCACAGCGACAGTCTGTTTCATTCCAGCAAAGATTAATTTGCGCATTGATTTGGGTAGGCCAATTAATTAGATTTGATTATGCAGTTAGTGAAATGCTGACCTGGATTGGACATCACATAGCAAGTGTCTGATGTGAGTTCTCTGCGACAAACGTGGGCGGTTGGATGTGTGCTTTTCTCCGAGTACACGCAAAGGTTTCTGTGAGGGAAATTTCCACGTATTTCTTGCTCAAAGAAACCCAAAACAAAGCAAACGAACAGCCTTAATTTGGACAGCCGTACCAGATTTTTTTTCAAGAAGGTAATGTTAACAAAAACGTGTTCAGTCACGGACCTCTCACTGAATATTTCGTTCAAAAAAAAGAAGCTGTAGCTTATAAAATGTAGGGCTTATTAAGAAATGTGGAGAGAATAAATATCAACATTCAATTAACCGGTCAATCGAGCTTAATTACTTTAGGGCTCATCTGGAAAGAAATGTGACACATCAACCGAGGACCCACAGGCCAAAGGTTTGAAAAACGCAACATCGCGTGTTGTTCCCGCCACTGAGGTGATTGTTGGATGCATGCAGCGCAGCTGTCAAATGGCAGTTGAAAAGTTGTGCGAGTGAAACTGCCTACTGGAAGAGACCGGCTACAGCAGGTAGCATCACACAGCACACTGCGAGGACAGAGTGTTCACAGAATATCTGCTTAATTAACAGCTGCTCTCCCTCTCTCTCTCTCTCACACACGCTCACACACACACACACACACACACACACACACACTGGAGCGCACACACAAACGGATTAACGGTGAATCGATGTGGGGGGAATGGTGTGCAGAGAGAAGGGAGGACAGGAGGAGGAGGAGAAGGAGAGAAGAGGAGGAGAAGGGAGGGGTGTAGAGGAGAGGTTTCACCCTGGGCTCTGACTCGGCGCGGGAGTCTGGGGCTCGGGGGGGCGTTATTACCACGGCGATGGCTGATAAGACTCTGCTTCCTCCACGCTGTGTCCCCGGGGGGACGGGCACCGCCGCGCAGCCATGGAAACGGCAAGGCAAGGTGTTCCGCTATAATTGGGCCAGTGCTTTTACCAGCACAGCCGAGCCCAGGTATGCCAGCGTCTTTAAATGAGAAATTATGGTGCAGAGGGAGAGAGGGAGAGAGAGAGAGAGAGAAAGGTAGAGAGAGAGAGGTAGAGAGAGAGAGGGAGAGAGAGAGAAAGGTAGAGAGAGAGAGAGGGAGAGAGAGAGATGCAGTAGACTCTCACCTGGGCTGTTCTCTGTGCACCAGATTTTTTTTTTTCCATCAGGCAGCTGTTTTGCAGAGACCCAGGGGGGATGAATAAATGAATTTGTGTGCTTGAGAGACTCAGGAACAGGACTCTGCTGCAGGAACAGGACTCTGCAGGAACAGGACTCTGCAGGAACGAGTGTGTGCTTGAGTGAAAAGTTTGGTGAAAACGGGACGGCAGCGGCTTTTGTTACTGGAGTCGCTCCATCCAGGAGGGAGGAAGGAGGCCCATTTAAGATAAAACCCTAAAGCACCAGCGGCCAATGAGTTTCTCCCTCACAAACTGCACCACACACACACACACACACACACACACACACACAATCATACACACACACACACACACACACACACGCACACACAATCATACACACACACACACACACACACACACACACAATCATACACACACACACACACACACACAATCATACACACACATACACAATCATACACACACACGCACACAATCATACACACACACACACACACACACACACAATCATACACACACACACACACACACACACACACACACAATCATACACACACACACACACACACACACATACACACACACACACACACACACACACAATCATACACATACACACACAATTATACATACACACACACACACAATCATACACACACACAATCATACACACACACACACACACACACACACACACACACACACACACAATCATACACACACACACACACACACACACACACACACAGCAGGCACACACACCGCACACAGTCCTACACACACAATCATACACACATGTACACAGACACACATACATACAGTCACACATACACACCGCACACACAGTCATACACACACATACACACACCATCACACACAGTCATACACACACACACACACACACACATAATCACACACACACACACACACACACACACACACACACACACACACACACACACACACACACACACACACACACACACACACACACATATTCATACGCACACTTTCCAATCCCTATTAGTAGACTATATGTAACCTTACAGTGGTGAGGAGACAGACACATGTTCTGGCTTTTGGGATGTTAGTGAACATTGAAGCACAGAGAAGGCTGCAGAGATTGATTTTGCTAACTGTTCCCATTGTGGGTGAGAGGAGACTTAACTCTGCAGATAAAACTACGCTTCCTCGTTATTGTGTAACTACACCTCTCCCTTTTAATTTTGCTTTAAAAAGTCAAACTCATCTGTGGAGCCACTGGGCGTTGTGATGTAAAAATGACAGTTGGGCGATGTATATGGGAAATGACAGTTGGGCGATGTATATGGGAAATGACAGTTGGGTGATGTATATGGGAAATGACAGTTGGGCGA
>CM056385.1:32628969-32633969 GCA_029718625.1 Synaphobranchus kaupii | reverse complement strand
GTGGAAGGGAGGATAAACGAGGGAACGAGGTAATATAATGACTCCCTCCCCTTTCTTAAATTGGATCCGAATCACACTTGGTGTGGCTGCCATATTTCATCCTGGCATTTTGGAGATTCCCCCCTTGAAGCAAGGGAAGGGAACGACAGGAAGAAAGGATACATTTCAGATCCGAATGCAGCCTAAGATCGAGAAAGAACAGAGTGAGCTAGCAATGGCATCATCACAGCTCTGGCTCATGAATGGATGTAGAAAAATCTCTGTTAGGCCGCAGCTCATTTTATGAATTTTAATATTCATATCTGTTCTCTTAAGTGTTTGGGTACAGGTCATGACCTCTACCAGCACACCTCCAGTGGCTTCCAAACATCCACCAACATACCTGCAATGACCTTTAACCTGCATCAGCATACCTGCAATGACCTTCAACCTGCACCAGCATACCTGCAATGACCTTCAACCTCCACCAGCAAACCTGCCCTTCTTCTTCCTTCCTTCCTCCTCCTCCTCCTCCTCCTGTTTCACGTAGGAAGAGCCGGGTGGATGTTTTTTTTCTCTCTCAAAACCGCGGGGGCTTCGCGTTGGCCGCAGCGATCCTCTCTCTCCCTCAGCCTCCCTGCTGTCAATAACGGCAGGGCTGCCCGATCGATGCAGGGTCAATACCTTTCAGACGGAGGCCTCCTGCGAGCTCTGATTTAGCTGCCTCCTCGCGGGGGCCTTGACGCCCCCGGCGCTCTTACGCACGTCCCTCTCCGAAACCCGAGACACGGCGGTAAATCTGAGACCCGCGCGCGGCCTCTCTCCCCTCACCCTGAGCGCCGCCAGCCTCCGCCTTTATTGGGAAACCGCCCGATTGACTGGCGGGACGCGCGACGAGGGACGGTCCGCCAGCTGCTTGTTTGCCCCCCCGCCACCCCCCCCCCCTTTCCGCTAAAGGCTTTTTTTTTTTTGCGAAATGCCGGGCGCTTATTTTTTGTATAGATAGCATGCGTAGATGGTAAAGAGCAGAAACCACAGTCCTTTCCTAACAGAAATGCACCCTGGGAATCTGATTGGCTGGAACGCACCATGTGATCGTGGCCTACGAAAAAGGCAATTGGGCGGAATGTCCAAAACAATAACCTCGAGATATCCAAACATATATGTATTTCCCTGGGTTTTATTTGAGTCATGTTGAACTATGAATTATGAATAAAAGAAAGTCTTGAAATGCAAAACTCCTGCGAATATGTGAATACTATAAAATCAGCGTTGGGTGAATGTAAAATAATTTCTCAGACAAAGGTGTGCGGTGCAGTAGATGAGCTGCTACCTGGTCGCCGTGGCGTCAGAATGTAGAGGCACATCGGCGAAGGAAAGGTGAAAAGCTCGTCTCCTGTTTAGTCCTCAATCGCCAGCTTCAGATTCCGTCTAAATTGTCTGTGGAGGGCGGCTTTCCTCAGAGACGAGGGGCATTAACGTAATTGTCATTAAAATGGCCGAATTAAGTGCGTGACAGACGTTATTACAGCGAGTGCAGTTTCCGCCGGGCTTGGCGACCTTGCTGTCTGTAGGAGGTCATGCCTTCTCATTAGAGAGCGGTGGAAGGCAGCCCAGTGTCTTCTCTGTGCCAATCAATAAGGAGCACTCCCCCTGTCGACGAATCAGAGCGCTGGCTCTGTGCCTGCCCCGCCCCCCCCCATCCCATGACTCAAACTATCACACTTCTCCAACGCAGGGACACAATTACACACTGCGTTGTGTACACCGACACACACTCATCTCAGCTCACACGTTGAAGAAAATTAGATTTTTGTATTTTCACAATGTAATCTTATTTGTGCAATCTTCATGCTTGACATGTCCTTGTCCATTCCCACACTCTCACACACACATAACCACACACACACACACACACACTCTTGCTCACTCGCTTGCGCAAGTGCACACACACACACACACACTCTTGCTCACCTCGTGTGCATGTGCGTGCACGCGCGGACACACACACACACACACACACACAGACATTCTTGCTCACTTGCACGCACACACACACACACATACACACACACTCTCTCTTACACACACACATACACACACATACTCACACACACGCACTCTCACACTCACACACACACACACAGACATTCTTGCTCACTTGCACACACACACATACACACACACACTCTCTCTTACACACACACACACACATGCACATACTCACACACACGCACACACACACTCTCACACACACACACACACACACACACACACACACACACAGACACACACACACACACACACACACACACACACACACACACACACACACACACACACACACACACACACACACACTCACTCAACACTCTCACACTCACACACACAGAGCGGGCGGCTGGGCGGGGCTGGGGGTATGTGCTCAGGGCTCAGGGGGAGTGAGACTCTGAGTCTGGCCTCCTCAGAGACCTGCGGGGGGGGGGGGGGGGGGGGGGGGGGGCTCCGGTGCATTTCTGCACTGTTTTCACTCCAGTAGTTCAGTCACCAACCAGGCCTATTAAATCAAGGGCCCCTTTCGAACAAAGGCTGCCAATTACACCCGACTGTGCCTCCTCTCGTCATCTCTCTCTCTCTCTCTCTCTCTCTCTCTCTCTCTCTCTCCTCTCTCTCTCTCTCTCTCTCTTTCTCTGACTTTTTCTCACTTTCTCTCTATCCAACAGGATAGCCTACATCTGACCGATCTTGTGTCTCTAAATTTCTAATACCTTCCCATTGACAGTGAAAACACAACACAACAACTCAGTCTATTCACCTGTGCTTAATATATTCATCCTGTTTCTACTCTATCCTTAATCTCCTCACCCTGTCTCTACTCTATCCTTAATCTATTCACCCTGTCTCGACTCTATCCCTTAATCTACTCACCCTGTCTCTACTCTATCCTTAATCTACTCACCCTGTTTCTACTCTATCCTTAATCTACTCACCCTGTTTCTACTCTATCCTTAATCTACTCACCCTGTACTCTATCCTTAATCTACTCACCCTGTCTCTACTCTATCCTTAATCTACTCACCCTGCCTCTACTCTGTCCTTAATCTACTCACCCTGTCTCTACTCTATCCTTAATCTACTCACCCTGTCTCTACTCTATCCTTAATCTACTCACCCTGTTTCTACTCTATCCTTAATCTACTCACCCTGTACTCTATCCTTAATCTACTCACCCTGTCTCTACTCTATCCTTAATCTACTCACCCTGTCTCTACTCTATCCTTAATCTACTCACCCTGTCTCTACTCTGTCCCTTCTCTTCTTATCCCCCCCCCCCCCCCCCCCCCCCTCAACACACACCTCTTTCTAAAGTCGAGGCTTTTGCAGTTTAGTCTGAAATAACAACGCGGGCGAATGTGCCGGCAGCAAGGGTCAGTTAATCACATCCCCCGAGGAGAGACCAGTCATTGGACAGGACGTCAGGGCCACCAGCCGTGCTCCAGATACACGCACAGCTCCACTAGGGCCCTCTGCAGAGATCCGGAAGGCGTTCTGCGGTTTGAGTTCAGCCGGCATCCCAGAGTCCTCCTCCAGGAAGCACTGAACATGTATCCCGCACGGGAACCAAGGCGGCTGGTTAAGAGCTTCCGCTAAGTCTTTGCTTTCAGCGTCAGAGCCACTTTCACTCTCTCCCTCCGACTCACTCCTAAAAATCTCCTCCGCTACATCCGACAGGGGCATATATTTTTCACCATCATATATATATATATAAAATAAAAATTACAAGTTCGAAAATGGCTGTGTTGTTTTAAAAAAAAATTATTCTAATCTCCGTGTAATAATGATGACGCAGTGTGCGTGCATGAAGCAGGCCGAATTGTGATCCAAAATGACTTCCGAATGTGTGCAACCTAGTCCTGTGTTACGCATGGATAGTGATCAGCTGGTTAAATCTACCTATGGGAATGCCATACCATTTCAGAAAGCTTAGGATGTGCTCTATTGGACGATATAAGTGTCAATTAAAATCAAGTTTGTCTGAAGGATTTACTAGTATCTCTTTTGAATGCAGTCATTTACGCACGGCTATTTTGGAGCATGGACACATGTTGAAACGTGTTGAATCTTAAAAACGGGTCAACCAAGGCAAAAAATAACCTCAGATTCTTGCAGGGGGACATCTTAATCTTCATAACCAAAGGTAAGGTTACGACTTAATTTCATATTTTACCGGAGCTTTTTATAGCAAACGAAAGTTATGTGGTGACAAACAAATACCACTCGTTTTTTTTCCTGTGGAGTGAGTAGGCATGTTGACAGTTTTACTTGTGTGTATTCAGGATCTTGGAAGGTGTTTCTTGCGGCTGTGATAGTAAACGATTTTTTGATGATAAAATAAAAACTTTAATTAACTCTCAAATATGTTTAAATGTCCTGCTATCTTACATGTGGTCGGGTCCATTGTAGATAACAGTGTAGCAGCATAGCATGCTACTTTCATGAATTACAAGCTAATGGTGGCAGATAGGAACATGATATCTCGCACGCTGACAGGATATTAAGTACTAATTATGATGATATGCAGTTTATGGTGATAAAATCCGTATTCTTGTGGAACTAGCAACGCATTTGTGATGTTTTAAAATTGAGACGCCGGCGTCTCAACCACTAGGGGCTCGCACAATCAAGAACATTTGCTGGCCGCAACAGGCAACACTCTTGGTTCAATTGCTGACATTTTCCATTCTTGCGAGAACTTCAGGCTGAGTTAACAACTGTTATGTATGCAATACAGGACTACAAGGGTTGGGTTTTTACATCACTTTGCCCCGGCAGTTTGGCGTTCCGGAGGTAAAATTTGTCTTTATTGGTTGTAAATTCATTTTTTCCAATAAAAACATTTTCTTTTAAACACAATCTGTCAATCAATCATTTTACATTTTTTAAAACATACTTTATCAGGGGGGAATTTTTATTTCCCTTCCCTTTTTCATTTTTACCTTAAAATAAACATACAACAGTCA
>CM056385.1:32587623-32628469 GCA_029718625.1 Synaphobranchus kaupii | reverse complement strand
AGACGGCAGAATTCTCTAACACCTGAAATCCCCATAAACCTGCTGGAGTCTATCAAAAGGGAGCACACACACACACGCACACACACACAAACATTTCATCCATAGTGTGAATTCTACTCGACTGTCCCCTTACTATGTCATCGTATGGTATATCCCTACATATTACGCTCTCTGTTCCAAATTCATGTGTGTACCCTTTAGATGAACAGATGCTGAAACACAGAGAGAAAAAGAGAGGAAGAGGGAGGTAGGGCTTTCCTCCTCCTCAGATCTAACTGAACACAGCATCCAGAGCTGTCAATAACAATCAATTTGCTTGGTATTGGCTTCCCCTCCCCGACACACACACACACACACACACACACCTACACACACATGCACATAACATATACTTATACATGTGCATGCCTGCATGTGCATACACACACACCGTACGCACACACGCATACATACACACACATGCACGTGCATACACACACACGTACGCACACACGCATACATACACACACATGCACGTGCACACACACACACACACACACACACACACCTTCACCTCCCACTACATTTAGCAGTGCACATGCTGGAGTGCATTACACCTTCCCCTCAGGCAAACTGCACCCGGATGAGCTCCAGCACCCCTGCAACAAACCCCCCACCCCCACTCCCACCCCCCCCATGGTGTTCACCTTGGATGGCTGGCAGTCTGTTCTCAGATCAGTGCAGTGATAGAACAAATGTTATCAGGCTGCTGCAAGGCTGTTTCTGCCTGTGTGGGGTACAGTACCTCAGTACCCCACCATCCTGCTACACTGGGGGAGAGAGGCCTGTACCCTGCATACTGGGCCACAACCAGTAAGAAAGAGAGAGAGTTAAAATTGGCTAAAAATATTTGACTGCATTATCCAGCCCATCCTGCTTTATGGGAGTGAAATATGGGGCCCTCTATTACACAACAAAAACAAACAATGGGATGAAATTGGAGTTGGAGTTGCTGGCAAAACTGCATTACATGGTCACAGAAATGCCCCCAAATAATGTGTGCAGGGCCGAATTAATCCTTCCCCCTCCTGCTGCCAATTGAAAAAAGAGCACTCAAATTCTGGGTTCATTTGAATCAGGCTGACCCACACTGCTGCCTGCACAAGGCACTGAAGAGCAACCAGCTCAACCCAGAGAAAGCCCCCCCTGGGACAACTGGCCAACAAATTCTACACAATATACAAAAAATACTACAACCACAACATTTATAAAAGTTGACAAGATCAACAAAAATCTGTACGTTGACAATTGACTTGAAAAATTTAGATAAACAATAAATTGGAAATTTACCGTACTCTAGGCCAAGACTACTGCCTGTCAGAATACCTGACTAGAGTTAAAAACCCAAAACAAAGACACATTAACCATGCACAGAGTCAGTGACTACAGCCTTGCCATCAAAACTGGTCACCACAAAAAGACCTGGCTGTCAAAAGAAAACCGGCTGTGTGCTCGCTGCAACCTGGCAAAGGTGGAGACAGAGGCCTACTTTCTACTTTCCTGCCCCACATACCTCTTAATCAGAATCCAATATTTCCCCAAATCTACAGGCACATTACCCCCCCCCACCCCCCCCCCCCTTCACATTTGAATTTGAGAGTGAGAAAGAGAGAAACAGAGTGAAGAAGAGTGGGAGTAAAAGAGGGATGGAAAAATTTGAAAAACAGAGACAGAAAGAGAGAAAGATAAAGTGAGCAACAGAGAAAGAGAGAAGACAGAGAGAGGGGGGAACGAGAGAGGAGACAGAGAGATAGATAGAGATAGACAGAGAGATAGATAGCGAGAGAGAGATAGACAGAGATAGAGAGAGAGAGAGAGAGAGAGAGAAAGAGAATGAGAGAGAGAGTGAGAAAGAGAGAGAGAGAGAGAGAGAGAGAGAGAGAGAGAGAGAGCACTCTGCTCTGCTGCAGCAGCTCCACAGGCTCTTTCAGAATTAATTGCATTTGAGAGCGGCTCCTGCACTGAGGCCAGGTTAAGTCTTCCTGGGGAGGGACGGCAAGAAGAGAGGGTGGGGGGCATTTAAAATTCGGTCTCCCATGTGGGTTCCTGGTTTCAGTTTAATGATCCCCCTCCTTCCTCCCTCTCTTTCCTCTGTGAGGCACAGAGTCTGGTATTCTCGAATTCTCGTCTCCAACGTCCATGTAGAACTCTACCCCCCCCCCCCCCCCCCCCCACCTGCATCACACACACACACACACACACACACACACACCGTATTGGAAGAGATGCACACACACACACACACACACACACACGTATTGGAAGAGATGCACACACACACACACACACACACACACACACGTATTGGAAAGAGATGCACACACACACACACACACACACACACACATACACACACACATGCACACACGTACACACACAGACACTCTCTCCAGCTCACTGCCGCAGTGCCACACACTGGCTCTACATCCCTAGTGTTGTAGATAATGACCAGGGCACCTGTTGTCACGGTTTTAGGAGGGAATCATAAACGCATGGAAAGAGTACTAATGCCATTAAACCAAGTTAAAGAAGGGCAGGAGAATGACACAATTTCTCCTTCAAATACATACACACACATACAGATAACAGAAACATACACACACACACACATACAGATAACAGACACACACACACACACACACACACACACACACACACACACACACACACACACACACACACATACAGACATACACTCGCACACACACTAATTTAAATATTTTATTTTAAATTTTCATAGTTGAGGAGAAAGTGCATCTCTGTCGCGAATCCAACTGTCACAATGACCTTACAGCCTTTTGTCTTTTGGCAGCCATCATTTTTTTCATTGGACATTGCACTTTCTGAATGGCCAGGCTGTCTTCACAGTGAGACAGATGGGTGGAAAAGCACGTCCTCTTACACTGTGAAATTTACTCAATATACATGTATATATAGTATACTGTGTTGATATTTCAAAATTATGACTGACAGATATGACTGATGGAATAATGAAATAATCAGTCTTACTGGTAGAGGGACACACAGTTGACTGCACACTATGGGCTGTGTGCCATTTCCTGGGGGACAGCAAGAAAGCAACATCAGAATCACATTGCTGAAGGGATACTGTCAGCAATGGCCACACCCCACAAAACAATGACCACACCCACAACACCCACAGCCCCACCCACAACCTGCCCTAGCCCGGCCCACAAACCCTTGGCCCCACCCACAACCCCCTCCCCCCCCCCCAACAAACATTCAAACATGCAACTCTCTCGGTACAGATACACAGCCGCACCACCTCCCTCTGCTGCCTGGTGGCGGCCGTCCGCAAGGTCATAGCAAATGCAAAAAGAGCCCTTTTTTTCAGTGGCGGGCACGGCACGCAGCCTTCCTGCGTCTCCGGGTCTATCCGGTCAATACCGCGCGGGTGCGTCGGATCGATGCGAGGGTCAATATCTCCCCGACGCAGTCTCTTTGTCCTGCCTCTGATTTAGCCCGCTTGCTGGCAGGGGGCCTTTACGACCGGCGCTCTTAAATACGCCCGCTGCTGAAATTAGAGACACAGCCATAAATCTGAGAGGGAACCGGAGAGCTCTTCTGCAAACACCATCATGGCCCCTGCCCTCGAAGGGGGGAGAAACGCACGCCCGTAACGTCTCATTCCACATACGCTCTCGCTCTCGTGCCAGCTTTTATATCTGCCTTTTCTTCTGGGTGGATGAATTTGATTTACGTTGCACACACCTACGGTTTTCATACAAACGTGAGCGTTCGCGGCTTCAGAGGGCATGAAACTAATTTCTCACAAGAAACAAATTAAATAAGGTAGAAAATTTGACAGGAGGCAGAAACCCACGCCACATTAATACCAATATTAATACAGTTAGCATAATTGAGTGATTAAAGAGCAGTTGCAGGGCAAAGATGTTTAGAATTACCCATGCTGCATAGTGTTTACGTCGATTCCAGAAACGTCCTTGTCTATTCCTATGAGGGTGGGCAGTGGTATCCTCTTCCCCTCAGCTTGCTGCCAGACCCGCTGGCCTCCGTCTCTGATAGTTTGTTCCTCATGGGCCAGAGATCACTGGAGAAATATAATACAGGTTCATCCACTTCAAGCATTTCATGCAATGAAAAGTTTCACTCTATAAATATTATTAAATAAATAGGCAAAGTGTGCATACTGAGATACATTGGCATACAAACAAAGTTTACTATATATAATATAGATCAAGTCTATATTATATATATATATACAGTATATATACAGTTGCACTCAAAATTATTTAACCCCCTTCACTTTTTGCACACTTTATTGTGTTGTAGATTTAATTTTAAATTTACTGTACCAGCACAATTTATAGGTGAATCTAGTCTCACCACCCAATTCCCATAGAGATCCATTTAAATGCAGAGAGGTTATAGTATCGCTTGTAACAATACCTGAAAATAGTATTTTTATGTTGATGGGTCACAGACTTCAGGAAGTAACAGCATGCAAAGGATATGTGACCAAATATGAAATATGATACTTTAAAAATACATTAAAGCAAAGGGTTTGAATACTTATGCACATGAGAGATTTCAGTTTTTGATTTGCAAACATTTCTAAAAACATGTTTTCACTTTGTCATTATGGGTTATTGAGTGTAGATTGATGGGCAAAAATGGCAATTTTGCACAATAAAGTGTGCAAAAAGTGAAGGGGGTTGAATCATTTTGAGTGCAACTGTATATATATATATATATATATATATATTATATATAATATATATATATATATTAAACTTTTAATCATGTACAAAATTAAAACCATTAGTTAAATATAGTTTCCTCTGGTAACAATAGATTGCACTAGAGTTTGGATTCTAGAGTTGTCTCACCATTAGCTAACCGTTAGTCTAGTTGTTCTTTTTTATTCATATTTAGCATAACTTTAAAGAAACTTTAACAGGTTCATATAACCATTAACACATTTAGCAAACTAATCAGCTAGCCATTTAGCTAGACATTTTGAAAATACATTGAAAATCAAGGTAATTGACACTTTGGTATGATGAGGATGATATACCTGTAGGCTATGTTAGCTTTATCCTATGTTCTAACGAAGTTAGCCTACGTAAAAACTACGACTAAAAACTAGCATTCAAAATGCTTTATTGGCACAAAATACACTGATTGCCAAAGCGTACGCTACATAAAGAAATGCAGAAATACACTGAAACATGGATACTACCATTATACACTATTTACCTAGCTAGCTGACAAACATATTTTACTTTCCAAAATTAAACTGAACATTGCAGTTTATTGTAAAATATGACACCGAAAAGGGTAAATCCTTATTGTTATTTGAAGTGTCAAATAATAAATAAATAACACAGATAAAAATGACAAATATTTAGGCCTACTCAATAAATATTGAATCTTACAAACCCATTCAGAAATATTTTTTCCCCATTATTGTACAGCATATTTGTGGGTCAGATAAAGTTTAGCCAAATAAGTAAAGGACTATAATTTCTTTTAAAATGTAAAAGAAAAAATGTATCTGTGAACACAATCTGCCCAGTTTTTTTGTTGATATATATATACACCGATCAGCCACAACATTAAAACCACTGACAGGTGACAGTTTCAATAATTTCTAAACGGTTCATCCGATATGGAAGAAAATACCCTCAAATTAAAGCTGGCAGACTGCACTTCAACCTCATTGTCATTGTATCCTTTCAAACTCAATGTACTAGAGTACAGTACCAAAATAACAACGAGATAATCAATGTTATTCACTTCACCTGTCAGTGGTTTTTAATGTTGTGGCTGATCGGTGTATATATATCAACAAAAAAAAAGAGAAGTTACTATACTGTATATATACACTAGCGTTCAAAAGTTTGGAATCAAAGACATTTTTATGTTTTTGAAAAGAATTTATACTTTTATTCAACAAGGGGTATCAAAAAATACAGTCAAGATACTATTTATATTTCATTCTATTTCTACTATAGCAATTGTAGCCATTTTTACACATAGGCCGTGTCCGAATCAGCACTATAACACACTGTTGAGTAGCCTTGGTGAGTAGATAGGGCGAGAAAGTTGTAGAGTACGCAAACATTTTTCGAATTGCAGTATACTTCAAACACTCGGATGACACACTTACTTCCAGGGTTTTGCTGAGTACATTCGGGAGCACACTTTTCAAGAAGTACACAAACATTTTTGGTCACATAAATATGACGTGAAGCTTCATTTTAAAAAAAAGAGGCCCTTCCTTCAAATACAACAAAAACAACACGTGACATGGCAGCGCAAGAGTGGGGCACAGGGTTTCCAGATCTTGTACCACTTTCCAGCCAAATGGCGACTCAAAACTAACACAATTTATTGGCTATTTTTAACCAAAACCAACGTATTTTAAATAGAAATCATCACGTTTTTACTTTTTAAAATAAGTGTGTGCTTTGTGACTTTTCATTTTTACCCACGACTGCACTTTGAAAGTATCCCAATTTAGCTGTAAACCGCGGACATGGCAATAGTGGGTGGGACGTCTTATGACCTGCTTACGACACTTCCACAGTGTGGTTGGAAAATAGTATGGTGGATATTTTTCGCGGACTGCTAAACAGCGCACCATAAACAGCACACTTCTGCTAGTGCACTGTATGCAAGAGACAGGGTGCAGTAGATAGGGCTCTGATTCGGACACAGCCATAGTCTCTCCCCCCCTCCCCATTTTAGGGCACCAAAAAGTAATTAACATAAATGTAAATAAAGTCATAATATTTAATATTAATATAGAAAATGTCTCAGTGATTCCAAACTTTTGAACAGTAGTGTATATAGATACAGTTGAAGTCGAAAGTTTACATACACCTTAGCCAAATCCATTTTTTCACAATTCCTGACATTTTAATCCTAAACATTCCCTGTCTTAGGTCACTTTATTTTAAGAATGTGAAATGTCAAAATAATAGTAGAGAGAATGATTTATTTCAGCTTTTATTTTTTTCTTGACATTCCCAGTGGGTCAGAAGAAGTTTACATACACTCTGTTAGTATTTGGTAGCATTGCCTTTAAATTGTTAACTTATCCTAAATTGTTAACTTGGGTCAAACATTTTGGGTAGCCTTCCACAAGCTTCTCACAATACGTTGCTGGAATTTTGGCCCATTCCTCCTGACAGAACTGGTGTAACTGATTTCGGTCTGTAGGCCTCCTTGCTCGCACACACTTTTTCAGTTCTGCCCACAAATTTTCGATTGGATTGAGGTCAGGACTTTGTGATGGCCACTCCATTACCTTGACTTTGTTGTCCTTAAAGGATTAGTTTGGAATTTTGGACATAATGTCTCATATACGACTTACCCATGATGTTGTTGATTGATGGAGACCATTTTCAGCTGATTCCATGCTGTCCTTCTTGTGGACATATACATGTTGTTAATGCTAGTGTAACTCTATGGTAACCGGTAGCATCCACTACAAAACGCACTTAAACACTCCACAGTGCACCCAAAGCAAATTAAATACGACAACAGTCTATCGGGGTTAATTTGAATGTTTATACCATCATTTTTGAAGTCAAACTATCGTTGAATCCTTTACTTTGTGCTGACCTATGTTCTCTTTGGACATTTCTCCAAAAAGTAAGATCTTTGTCCTCATGTGCAGTTGCAAACTGTAGTCTGGCTTTTTTATGGCGGTTTTGGAGTAGTGGCTTCTTCTTTGCTGAGCAGCCTTTCAGGTTATTTCGATATAGGACTTGTTTTACTGTGGATATAGATACTTTTGTACCTGTTCCCTCCAGTATCTTCACAAGGTCCTTTGCTGTTGTTCTGAGATTGATTTGCACTTTTCGCACCAAAGCACGTTAATCTCTAGGAGACAGAATGGGTCTCCTTCCTGAGTGGTATGATGGCTGCGTGGTCCTATGGTGTTTATACTTGCGTACTATTGTTTGTACAGACGAACGCGGTACCTTCAGGCGTTTGGAAATTTCTCCCAAGGATGAACCAGACTTGTGGAGGTCCACAATTTTCTTTCTGAGGTCTTGGCTGATTTCTTTTGATTTTCCCATGATGTAAAGCAAAGACGCACTGAGTTTGAAGGTAGGCCTTAAAATACATCCACAGGTACACCTCCAATTGACTCAAATAATGTCAATTAGCCTATCAGAAGTTTCTAAAGCCATGACATAATTTTCTGGAATTTTCCAAGCTGTTTCAAGGCACAGTCAACTTAGTGCATGTAAACTTCTGACCCACTGGAATTGTGATATAGTGAATTAAAAGTGAAATAACCTGTCTGTAAACAATTGTTGGAAAAATTACTTGTGTCATGCACAAAGTAGATGTCCTAACTGACTTGCCAACACTATAGTTTGTTAACATGAAATCTGTGGAGTGGTTAAAAATGACTTTTAATGACTTCAACCTAAGTGTATGTAAACGTCCGACTTCAACTGTATTTTTCTTTTTATGACAGCTCGTTGATAATTGTAGGCTAGGAAAAAGGAAAATAAAACCAATATTATTACTCATTCTAATATCCATTTTTGCGAAAGATGCTGTATTTTTCATAATTTATTGGCGGCGCTAGACATAAACTACCCTTTTTTCCAAACAAGGTTGCACGGGAAAAAAAAATGATTAAGTGAAAAGTCTGAATACGTGTATCTTACACGACTTGCAGACATGCCTACTTTTCATCAAATTTCCATCCCGCGCGTTTTATGCCGCATATCTACTGGAGAGACACTTAAAACAGCGGATAAGTCAAATGTCTGAATCACAAATGACTTAAGAAGTATGCTACACGGAATTTCGGGAGTAAGTCCTATTTGTCCATGCTTATCTCAACGCTGAATCTGAAGTGGAATCTTGCAAGATATATCAGAAATGAACCGTAGCCCATTGTAAAATCTGGGAGAAGCACTGAGACTCTGCTAAGTGGCTTTGTCACTGGACACAGGCACGTGTTTATCCTTAATCTGCCTGCCTCAGATTTAGTCCAAGCGGCCAATGATGATTGACAAGCTCCCTCGGATACAGATGACATCACGGTAATTGCCATTAAAGGGGGCCAGTGCAAATTCTTGACACACTTTATTTGAGAGAGCGCCATTACCGTTGGTCTGTCGACCTTGCTGACTGCAGGAGGTCATGTCTGTTCATTAGAGTGGGGTGGAAGGAAGCCCAGTGCGCTTCCTCTGAGCCAATCAATAAGTAACGTTCCTCTCAGCGAACTAATCAAAGCGAAGGCCCAGCATCCCGCCCCCCTACTACAGTGAAGATACATAATTAGAGAAAGCACTGGACACACATACACCTCACACACACATATACGCAGCACTGGACACACATACACCTCACACACACATACAAGCAGCACTGGACACACATACCTCACACACACACACACACACACACACACACACACACATACACAGCACTGGACACACATACACCTCACACACACATACAAGCAGCACTGGACACACATACACCTCACACACCTCATATGCACACACACACACAGCATTGGACACACATACACCTCACACACACAGCACTGGACACACATACACCTCACACACACACACATACAAGCAGCACTGGACACACATACACCTCACACACACATATACACAGCACTGGACACACATACACCTCACACACACACACACACATACAAGCAGCACTGGACACACACACACAGCACTGGACACACATATACCTCACACGCACACAGCACTGGACACACATACACCTCACACGCACACAGCACTGGACACACATAGACCTCACACGCACACAGCACTGGACACACATACACCTCACACACACACAGCCCTGGACACACATACACCTCACACACACACATAGCACTGGACGCACACACACACACACACACACACACACACATACACGCAGCACTGGATGCACATACACCTCACACACACATACAAGCAACACCTCACACACACACCTCACACACACACATATACACAGCACTGGACACACATACACCTCACACACACACACAGCACTGGACACACATACACCTCACACACACATACAAGCAGCACTGGACACACACACCTCACACACACACACACACATACACCTCACACACACATACAAGCAGCACTGGACACACATACACCTCACACACCTCACATGCACACACACACACACACACAGCATTGGACACACATACACCTCACACACACAGCACTGGACACACATACACCTCACACACACACATACAAGCAGCACTGGACACACACACCTTACACGCACACATACACGTAGCACTGGACACAAATACACCTGACACACACACAGCACTGTACACACATACACCTCACACACACAGCACTGGACACACATACACCTCACACAAACACAGCCCTGGACACACATACACCTCACACACACACACACACACACACACACACACACACATACACACACGCAGCACTGGACGCACACACACACACACACACACACACACACACACACACATACACGCAGCACTGGATGCACATACACCTCACACACACACACACACACACACACACATACACGCAGCACTGGATGCACATACACCTCTCACACACACATACACACAGTACTGGACGCACGTACATCGCACATGCACTGGAACATGAAGCACTGGTACGCCCGCCCATACACATTCTCACATACACACATTAGTTTTTTACGATTGCTTTGACTCATTTGGCACAGCAGAATTTCAATGTACAAAACTCAAAATGCAAAGTGCCAAACTGATTTTCAAAATTCATACTCTAAGACACTACATCCTATGCTGACATACAACGTGTAAAACTGTTAACGCAAAGTGCTAAACTGACTTGCAGAATTCTTACCTTAAGACACTACATCCTATGCTGACATACGAAGTGTAAAATTGTTAATACAAAGTGCCAAACTCTAAATCATATGCTGCATTCTCAGAATACAGCCACCTAATATTACAACAATGTTCAAATGTTTATTACTACAAATGCAGAACACTAAATCAATTTAACAGGTGTTTGTAGTCATGTCTCAGTACTTCCAACAACCTTGCCCAGGTGAGTAGCATTACAACATAATTGATAATATCTTCACCACTACATAAAAGGCTGCTTTGAAACCTGAATGGCAGTTTCTGACAACATGGAGCAGGTCAATGAGGTTGAGATTGGTAACGAAGGACAGGGTCGTGGTCGTGGTCGTGGACCATGTACAGTAAGTATACAGTATATAGGTAATAGGTAATGTACATGCCTAGTTTGCCTAGACCCGGCCGGCCCTGAGACCATTGGGCAGGCCCACACACATCCATCCCTGATTGGTCAGCCTGACCCTCTGCTGGGGGCATACAACTCCATGCGCCTCATACATTTTCTGGATGGGCTGTACAACCATCTCGTACAGCCAAATGCTCAGATGGTGTTCATCATTGTCTGGGACAATGTAAACTTGTATCGTGCATTGGCTGTGCAAGACTGGTTTACAGCCCATCCAGACTTCCGATTCCAATTCCAATTCCTTCCACATTACTCCACCTTACTCCCCCCTTCCAATTCCTTCCACCTAAGTCTGCAAGAGGAACAGGAAGTGGTGGGCAGGGCAAGAGGAACAGAGTACAGGAAGTGAAGGGAAACACAAGAGTGGCCCAGTAACTGAGGACCGGTACAGCTCAGGGATCTGTGTGATTTAAACAGGGAAAATTAAACTGCCACATCAAAAGCTTCCAAAGTGTGTGTACACTATATATCTGCATGTAAGAGGTGTGGTTTGTGTGTGTGCTGTGTGTTGGTGTGTGGGACTGTGTGTGTGTGTGTGTGTGTGTGTGTCTGGGAATGTTTGTGTGTGTGTGTGAAGCGGTGTATATGTGCATGTGATGGGGTGTGGTTTGTGTGTGTTTGCTGTGTCGGACTATGTGTGTGTATGTGTATGTGTTTGTGCATGTGTGTGTGTGGGAGTGTGTCGTGTGCATGTGTGTGTGTGGGGGAGTATTGTGTGCATGTGGGAGCATGTCTTGTGCGTATGTGTGTGTCATGTGTGGGAGTGTGTTGTGTGTGTGCATGTGTGGGAGTGTGTTGTGTGTGTGTCGTGTGTGGGAGTGTGTTGTGTGTGTGCATGTGTGGGAGTGTGTTGTGTGTGTGCATGTGTGGGAGTGTGTTGTGTGTGTGTCATGTGTGGGAGTGTGTTGTGTGTGTGTCATGTGTGGGAGTGTGTTGTGTGTGTGCATGTGTGGGAGTGTGTTGTGTGTGTGCATGTGTGTTGTGTGTGTGTGCATGTGTGGGAGTGTGTTGTGTGTGTGCATGTGTGGGAGTGTGTTGTGTGTGTGTCATGTGTGGGAGTGTGTTGTGTGTGTGTCATGTGTGGGAGTGTGTTGTGTGTGTGCATGTGTGGGAGTGTGTTGTGTGTGTGTCATGTGTGGGAGTGTGTTGTGTGTGTGCATGTGTGGGAGTGTGTTGTGTGTGTGTCATGTGTGGGAGTGTGTTGTGTGTGTGTGCATGTGTGGGAGTGTGTTGTGTGTGTGCATGTGTGGGAGTGTGTTGTGTGTGTGTCATGTGTGGGAGTGTGTTGTGTGTGTGCATGTGTGGGAGTGTGTTGTGTGTGTGCATGTGTGGGAGTGTGTTGTGTGTGTGTCATGTGTGGGAGTGTGTCGTGTGCATGTGTGTGCATGGGGGAGTATTGTGTGCATGTGGGAGCATGTCTTGTGCGTATGTGTGTGTCGTGTGTGGGAGTGTGTTGTGTGTGTGCATGTGTGGGAGTGTGTTGTGTGTGTGCATGTGTGGGAGTGTGTTGTGTGTGTGTCGTGTGTGGGAGTGTGTTGTGTGTGTGCATGTGTGGGAGTGTGTTGTGTGTTCATGTGTGGGAGTGTATTGTGTGTGTGCATGTGTGGGAGTGTGTTGTGTGTGTGCATGTGTGGGAGTGTGTTGTGTGTGTGCATGTGTGTGTGTGTGTGTGTGGGAGTGTGTTGTGTGTGTGTGTGTGTGTGGGAGTGTGTTGTGTGTGTGCATGTGTGTGTGTGTGTGGGAGTGTGTTGTGTGTGTGTGGGAGTGTGTTGTGTGCATGTGTGTGTGTGTGGGAGTGTGTTGTGTGTGTGCATGTGTGTGTGTGTGTGTGTGTGTGTGTGTGTGTGTGCATGTGTGTGTGGGAGTGTGTTGTGTGTTCATGTGTGGGAGTGTATTGTGTGTGTGCATGTGTGGGAGTGTGTTGTGTGTGTGCATGTGTGGGAGTGTGTTGTGTGTGTGCATGTGTGTGTGTGTGTGTGTGGGAGTGTGTTGTGTGTGTGTGTGTGTGTGGGAGTGTGTTGTGTGTGTGCATGTGTGTGTGTGTGTGGGAGTGTGTTGTGTGTGTGTGGGAGTGTGTTGTGTGCATGTGTGTGTGTGTGGGAGTGTGTTGTGTGTGTGCATGTGTGTGTGTGTGTGTGTGGGAGTGTGTTGTGTGTGTGCATGTGTGTGTGGGAGTGTGTTGTGTGTGTGCATGTGTGTGTGTGGGAGTGTGTTGTGTGTGTGTGTGTGTGGGAGTGTGTTGTGTGTGTGCATGTGTGTGTGTGTGTGTGGGAGTGTGTTGTGTGTGTGCATGTGTGTGTGTGGGAGTGTGTTGTGTGTGTGCATGTGGGAGTGTGTTGTGTGTGTGCATGTGTGTGTGTCAGAGTGTGTTGTGTGTGTATGTGTGTGGGAGTGTGTTGTGTGTGTGCATGTGTGTGTGTGGGAGTGTGTTGTGTGTGTGCATGTGTGTGTGTGTGTGTGTGTGGGTGTGTGTTGTGTGTGTGCATGTGTGTGTGTGTGTGGGAGTGTGTTGTGTGTGTGCATGTGTGTGTGTGTGTGTGTGTGTGGGAGTGTGTTGTGTGTGTGCATGTGTGTGTGTCAGAGTGTGTTGTGTGTGTGTGTGGGAGTGTGTTGTGTGTGTGTGTGGGGGAGTGTGTTGTGTGTGTGCATGTGTGTGTGTGTGGGAGTATGTTGTGTGTGTGTGTGTGGGAGTGTGTTGTGTGTTGTGTGGGAGTGTGTTGTGTGTGTGTGTGTGTGTGTGTGTGTGTCGGAGTGTGTTGTGTGTTTGTGGGAGTGTGTTGTGTGTTGTGTGTGTGTGTGTGTGGGAGTGTGTTGTGTGTGTGTGTGTGTGTGTGTGTGGGGGGGAGTGGGTTGTGTGTGTGCATGTGTGTGTGTGGGAGTGTGTTGTGTGTGTGGGTGTGTGTTGTGTGTGTGTGGGAGTGTGTTGTGTGTTGTGTGTGGGAGTGTGTTGTGTGTGTGTGTTGTGTGTGGGAGTGTGTTGTGTGTGTGCATGTCAGTGGTGGCTGGTGGGTTGCAAAACTGAGGAAGCAGGGTGAGATTTAACTTGGGGGGTCCGGAGGCATGCTCCCTCGGAATAAATTTTTTGGTTTAATCACTCTAAAATTGTTCGTTTTGGTGACTTTTGGGAGGAGGATACAACTTAATTCTACCATTAGTTCAGCAACAAATTAAATATAATACAAGCCAGGGGCCACATGTATAAAACTCTGAGTAAAAGAATGTGTAAAAGAACGCTCAGGGTGAAAGTCAGAAATCTGCTGAAAAAACGTTTTGCATTTTCTACATCTGCCTTTCTGTCACGGTGTCACCATATCACACAGACTCCATACATTGCGTACATATGGTGTCCATTGTGTGTAGAGGTACGCAGATTCTCACAGCACGTGTTATATTATACATCTGAATTTCTGTGTGGAAACTTGCTTACGCGGCTTTCTGAGGGCCTTTTTCTGCTCAGCACTGTTTATACATGTGCCCCCAGGTCCGTAAAAGTCAAATAAAATGTAATTTAAAAAGTAATGGAGTTTACATTACATTGAAACTGGAAAAAAGGCCCTACTTGGTACATCTGTGCTGTTACCCACCCCTATTATTTAAACACAGACAAAGAGCTAAATGAAATTGAAGAGGATGGAAGGAGAACGGAGGCTGAGACAGAAAGGCAAGACACAGAGTATTCTGTGTATTCCGGTTCAAATAAATCTGGGTGGTCATCAAAGTGAAGAGACTCAATATCCTCATAATAGTCTGATGAATAATCAGCATTGCAACATGTTTTCTATTTGGATGTTAGCTCATAAAGGTGAACCACACACTACTGCTGGAAACAAAAAATTTGTGCACCTCGCTCTCTTGAAATGTCGAAAAATCCAATAAACTTCCTCTGAATGTTCCCACCAGTGGCAGTTCTAGGAAGTTTTCCATGGGGTGGCAAAGGGGTGTCAGGAAGTTTTGGCAGGGTGGTGTGGGGTTAAGTGGGGGGTCTGGGAAAATTGAGTTTCAGAAACTTAATTTCCTGCATTCTGGTGAATTTTTAAGCATGTAAATCACAAACACCCTAGGGCTATTTATGTCTGGAAAAAAAGCTATTATCTAAGATATTTTTACAAATAATTTAGCATATTTGTTAACAGTCAAGTTGACTTCATCATACACATCCAATAAAACTGCTTCTGAGCTACCCAAAGCCTCACACCCTGTCCTTCCTATTTCTAACCCTAACCCTAATACAACCACCACCCGCTCCCCACATATCAACCTCCTTCCAGCCACCCACCCACAATTACAGCTTTAAATCAGAATATTTTTACCAGTCTCATATTAAAATTTTAATTCAATTTTTCATCACACATTCAACAATACCCCTCCCCTCACCACACCCTCAAAGACACCACCCCCCCACCCACCCACAATTACAGTTCTTAAAGGGATAGTTCGGAATTTTGGACATAGTGTCTCAATTACGACTTACCCATGATGTAGTTGATTGATGGAAACCAACTAGCGCAACTCTAAGGTAACTGCTAGCATCCACTACCAAAAGCACTTAAACACTCCACAGTGCACCCAAAGCAAACAAAATACGACGATAGTCTATCGGGGTTATTTTCAGTGATTATACCATCATTTTTTAAGTCAAACTATCGTTGAATCCTTTACTTTGTGCTGACTTATATTCTCTGTGGAAGTACGGCGGCGGAGCGATACTTTACGTTACCTACGAATGTAGTGCCGGCACTGGTTGACTACAACAAAGAAGACCAACAAGTTGCAATGGCCACGTTCGCTCCGCCGCCGTACTTCCACAGAGAATATAGGTCAGCACAAAGTAAAGGATTCAACGATAGTTTGACTTCAAAAATGATGGTATAAACACTCAAAATAATCCCGATAGATTGTCGTCGTATTTTATTTGCTTTGGGTGCACTGTGGAGTGTTTAATTGTGTTTGGTAGTGGATGCTAGCAGTTACCTTAGAGTTGCGTTAGCATTAGCAATGTGTGTATGTCCAAAAGAAGGGACAGCATGGAATTATCTGAAAATGGTTTCCATCAATCAACTACATCACGGGTAAGTCGTAATTGAGACATTATGTCCAAAATTCCGAACTATCCTTTTAATTTTGCAATGTAATTCAAGGCTGACACCTGGTAGACAAAGGAGGCAGTTCAAGTGAATTCCACTGTAAAAAAAAAAAGTTGTTGATCAGTCCCCACCCGACATCCGAAAAAGGCCCAACGACTTTTTATTTTTTATTTTTTCGTGACGATGGTCAGAAGTTGCAGAAAACACGGGGAAATCCTATTTCTAAGCCATTTGGATAGAAAATCGTACTCACACCGCACTAGGAGATCCTATCCGATCCACTAGGCCTAGCCCTCTATTGACCACCACGCAAAATTGTTAGAGCGCATGTGCAGCATACGGGTTGCTAATGAACAATGCACGCCATCTTTGATCAACAATAGCGAGAGTTCACACGTGCGATTGTCTATGGTATATTAACAAAACGTTCTACAACAATGCCTTTTATTGTGCTAACAATAGTCTGTTCTGGGTGCAGTACACCGATTAAAGATTGGTTTGGGTGTTCGGTGGAGGTCGACATGACTTTATCGCAGGTGTTTGATGAATTCAATCAAGGAACATTTATTGACCAAAAATACATGAAACATTACAATCAATATGAGCAAAACTGATGTTGACAGGCTACAATTAAACAGAAGCAATTTGGTCGAGAGGCGCAATGTTCTATATATTCTCTCTTTATTTCTCTCTACGGTCCGCTGTACCTGGTGCTTAAAATTAAAAAAAAAAACCCTCCCTCCCTACGACTTAAAAAAAAAAAAAAAAGGACGATCAACTTTTGGGCATTCATTGCCCTACTAACGCTGACAGCTAGCTAACGTCAGCTAACGTTAGCTAGCTAATGTTACAGTGTGGAACACGGGCACTTGTTCTCTCAACTATAATGGCCACAGGGCCACCGGCAAGGGTGTGGCCAATGGGCAGCTGCCACACCACTTTCGACCTTGGTGTGGCATCACCCCACCCCTTTCTCTATTATTTTTTTAATTATTATGATCATTCTATATTTTTTTATAAAACTCGTAAACTTTATCGAAATTCTACTGTTATCTCAGGCGAATCATTACCCGATGAGCACGAGTCACCACGGCCAACGCAGCATGAGACTGAATGTTCATTTAGTAAAAACAACGCCTCTAGCTACAGGACAGAGTTGCCAGACTGTAGGGGATTTAACAAAATTCATAGGGGAAGATTTACAGTAGTAATGTATAGGAGTCAATGACAGACGGGGGGGAGGGAGTATCTGGCAACATTCTATCTCGTTCTCGAGCGTGCCCGCCGTGCCGACTTTTTCTTTCTGCTGCAGTCGCAATACTGGTGAGTTCTAGCTGTTAGCTAGATAAATAAGTTCTGCTCTAGTCGGGAGCACTAACATTTCAAAGTAATCCAGATGTGTCCTTGGTAAGTTCTGTAACGTTACTGTTAATTATGTCGCTAAAATGTCAGTAAGTAAAGACGTGTCTAATAAGAACAGAGAGTGGTAACTGTCGTGTCAACGTTAACGTTAGCACTACTGTATTTGTAAGTTCCCAGATCACACAGCTGGCTTTAGGCTACTGAGGGTATAACGTTATCTAACGTTGGTGCAATGCTAGCTAACTGGGTTGATATCCAGCTAGCAAGTAGGCTAAGTTAGATCATGGGACTGCAAATATTTAATAGGCTATTCATTAATAGGCTATTCATAGACTGATTCTGGATCTGTGAAACCTGCCCAATTATGGTATAGATATTCATATAGCCAATGTATTCTTTGCCATAAAAGTTATATAGACAAATAAGCCATCTACGGATAATTTGTAGACAAATATGTTTAGTCACAATTTTAATATACAGTAAATATGTGTATTGAAATGCTGGTAGGTGGATTCCAGTGGTAATAGATCAGGGTCTATTGCGTAATAATTTTTTTTTTTATTCGCCCCACCGCTTTCAGAACTGTGGTGCCACCTCTGAATGGCCATGCTAGCTATATTGAATCCAGCATATATTTGTTGCTAACTTTGTTAGGGTTGGACTTTACAAATAAAGGGCTAACGTTACTAGTTTCATACTTTATACAGAAAAGGCTATCGATAGCTTTCTACTTTCAGACTTAACGTACCATATACAACGCTCTGTGCTCAGTGTGCTGCTCGCTCAGAAATGAAGCTGGCTCGAGACTTTTCAGTTACAGAAGATGCGTTAACAGACGCAACCATTTTTTTTAACATTGAGGGTGGCACAGTGAATTATAAACTGGTGATTGGAGCAACATCAACTTCGAAGAAATATCATGAATGTTCAACACAATTTGTTTTATTTTATTTATAATATAATAATATTTACATCTGAAATTGGGGTGGCGACTGGGGTGGCAAGGACTTTTTATGGAGTGGCACCTGCCACCCCGTAGATCCGCGCCTGGTGCCCACTTCCATCAACGTATGGCAATGCAAATGAAAGCTCGGAGTGACAACTGATGTCAGTCGTTTCATCAATTTGCCAAGCGAAAAAAAAAATCAACTGCGCGTTTTAACTAACGTCAGTGCCGGAGTGGCTAATCGGGAGAATCAGGAAGAATCCCGGTGGGCCGCTGGTTTTTGGGCTGGTGGCGAGGATCGGTAAACACAATAATTGTATTTAGATCATATACTTGCTGCAGTGTGGACCGCATGAGTTCTCGCTCGGCCCCTTGGCCCTCTCTCTCCTCCTCACACACACACGAAAAGCAACCACGGCCATCACATCAACAAAAAACTGGCTAACTGCCTCGTTCATCCTGCCTTCTGAAAGCTAACTCTTGCTGGCCAAGTAATGTTGAAGTGTCAATGAAGTTTAAGCACAGTCCTATTTCGTCTTACGGTTTCATTGTGTTTTTGTACTGAAGCCTAGCCCCCTTGTCAATAACATGCTCTATACAAATTCCTCCCCAAAGATTAAGCTTTACCAGTGCACTCACATGTTCATTGGATTTTGCATGCTGTGTGGCAGATGTTAAATCCATGTTTTGTCCATGTCCATGTTCCACTGCGTCCGGCACAGAACAGACATTTATCCGTCAATTTAACTTAGCTAGGTGAGCTAGTCAACCCGCAAATAACAGTATTAAACGCTCTGCCTATGACTTGGTATCGATTCAGGCTGTGAGTCTGTTGATGTGAAATTTTTAAAGGACACTCTCTTTAGCTTTTCTACGATATCCTCCACTTCAGGTCCCTCTGCCATGGTTAATTTAATTAGAAAGTATCTTGCTAAAAAATCTATTAATTTGCACAGCTATCGTATCACAAGCTTCCCTCTTTGCTAGCCAATATGAAGTAACGTTACCTTATGTTACTAGTGTTGTAAAAATGTTATTTCCCCAAGCTCCTCCAAATTAATAACAAAAACAACTCCTACAACCTCTCATTCTCGCCCTATTACCCTCAATTTAAAAACCTTCAGGCAGCTCCATTTGGTCCGGAGAGAATTGTTATCATTTATTAGCTAACATTATTCATAAATGATAGCGATAACTAGCTATCTAGCTAAGTTACCAGTTCTCTGGACCAAACGGGGCTAAACTCTCACACAATAGACTGCTTTGCATTATCTAATTTATCGATACATTCCATCTCTCGACAGATTATGAAAGCTAACAGAGCCAGTGGCATTACACCGAGGAACAATATATCTCTGACTCCTTGGCATAATGCAGGCACGTTAGCTAAAGATACCAAAGTAAGACGTTGTAGATGAATAACTCTCTATGGCTACGTTCACACTGCAGGTAAAAAGTGGCACAGATCCGATTTTTTCCTCAAATGTGACACAGATCTGATTTTTTTTATGGAAGTGTGAACAGCAAAAATCACATTGAATCTGACATTTCAAATTCTCATTTGGGCACTTTTGAATGTGGGATTAGATGCCGATACATAACCGATTGTGTGAAAGCGACCGCAGTCTGTCAGATCGGAATTAATGTGACTTTTTATGTCATTTTTGATGCAGCTAGCAGGGCATTAGAACGTGTACGCACGGGCTAGTTAACTCACTATTGTACAGGGTAGGTTATCAACAGATTCACATTATATTATCATGTGTTGTCATTTTAGATAAGTGGTAAATGTGCAAAGCAGTGGATTTTTTTGGGGCACAAACGATACACCATGATAATAAGTCGGAAGTAGGCAACGTTTTTATATCATTCGCGGACAGCTGCGTTACCATTTTGTGATTTAAAATAATGTTAGAACTGTCCATATTATTATCTTGGTTTGTTGCACGGTAGCCTATTCATTATTCGCGGTTTTCTCATGTAGCTGCTTACCGAACGTTATGGTTGTCGGTCCAATAGTGTGTCAATAGTTTAATCTAAGGGTGCGCAGTGTTGTTAGGCTATACGTTAGCTACACATGAAGTTGAACAGATGTGTCATGTGATAGCTTTTTTATATTGTGTATTTTAACACGGCTGGAACGCTGTATTGACCAATCTTCATCCCGGAACTATCCGTTTTATAAATTATATCTAAGTTATGTCGACTGGTCTCACTAGCCAAACGGCCGAGCGCTCGATTTTCTTAACTCGCCCGTCCTCATAATCACTCGCCCAGGCGAGTGAGCGAGGTTAATTTCATGCCTTGCTTGAGTTTCACTGAAACCGCACGTCACGGTCCCCCCATTCCTGGCTCCGATCTCGCATTCACGAGTCACTCTGCACAGAAGTAGCAGCCATGGCAGCACAAAAAGCTAGTAAAAACCTTGGCTTTTTTCCCGTCTCCTCACCCTTATCATTAGCTCCACTGCACATGAACTTTAAAATTAACGCAGAAGCTGTGACTTTGATGACTTCCTTTTTGTTGTTGTTTATTTCTGCAGGCTGTGTAACAGGCGCTATGTCTTTTGTTTTTGTTAATTTGCACGGGTCATTTGAGGAGAGCAATCGGTTCACACTGGAATCAGATATGGGCCACATTAAAAAATTAATGTGAACAGCCAAACAAAAAAAAAAATCGGATCTGAGCAATAAATCGGAATTGAGCACTAATGCCTGCAGTGTGAACGTAGCCTTAGTAGCTCGATATAAGTCGTAATATTAACGTTAGCAGTAATACAAAGCAATTTGCATTTGAACTTGAACTAACTAGTTAGCAGTACAAGGGGCTCAGTCTCAAAGAGGAAAAAAAAACCCGTTGGGCTCTGATTTTATACCACGTGCCCAGCCGAGACTACCCCTAGGACCACCTCAACTCCACCCATTTTTATGTTAAGGATCTCGTGACGTCACAAATCCCCGGAAACCAGCGTTTTGGTAAGCCTACACAAAAACTCATATAAAACTATTTTGACTAAACATGAGATTTTCGGACATAGACAGTTGTGTATGATTATAATCTAACCCAAAACATCGGTTTTCAATGGGAAAAGTCGGTTTTTGACTGCAGTATCACTTTAACTGAATTGTAACCTTAGCTATTCTTCATCCTTCATATTTTTTAATTACAGTGACTAGGTTTCCATACACTCAGCTTATTAAAACCCCGCTGATTTCACCTGTTATTCCATAACTGAACAAAATATTTTAAAGAGAACTAAGCATCTAATTAGAAACGAAAACAAATTTGCAGCACGTTACAATTAATTTTAATACCATTATCTGCATGTGCACTTTACAGGAGCAGAGCTGTTTCCCCTGCTGTAAATCACACTTTTAACGGTCTTCCTGGGAAAGTGGATTGTTTTGAAGCATTACGCTACCAGTAAAACAGGTTGGTCACATTTCCATAAGCAGGACATTATAAAACAAGGGAAAATATGCATGAACCTATGGGTTGCCAACCTGACAGCTTTATTGTATTTGTTGTCATCATTAAGGCAAAATAATGTTATTTATGTTAGTAATCAAAATTAGAATGCAGGTAATGAACTTCGGATGAAGCTTGAACACGAGTTCATTGCTTCATTGCATAATCAAACGAAATTCGTTAAACAAGCAGGCTAATTTGGCGTTTTCTAAGGTGAGACGGAAGCCTTTGGTAGCTTATTCTCAGCTGTTGCAGGCGCCTTTAACTAAATTTAACTGCATATATTTTGTAAAATAACAGCACTGTCGGGAATTACCGGGAACTCATAATGGTTTGCCCGAATAATATTTATCATAGGCTACTATTGATCCATATAGCCTATTCCTTGATCGCACTAAACACGCACGAGTATGTCTGTTTAGCCATCATATAAGCAATCCGCCAAGGTGGAAAAGCAGGCTTTTAAAGGGAATGGGATATGACATTTTGATTGGTTTATTGCATGTCACGTGTCACGACCAATACACACCTATAATTAATGAAGAGACTAGGTTGCACGCTGCGCCGTGCTTAGCGCCCAAAAAACACGCCGTTAAAATAGCAAAAGTGGACTTGGACACGCCCCAAATGGACTTTACGCCATGCGCTTAGACCAAGAGCCAAGATAGAGCCCATGGTGACACTTGATCAACCTCCTCCCATCTATACTTTAATTGGATGTACAGTGTGTCAATTTTTTATTCTGAAGGCTAATTGGTCTGACGACGTAAAAGAGCATGTCCTCCCTATATGTAATTTTTGCAATGTAAAAGATAGGAGAGCAGAATCCGTGGTACAAGGTTACATTTCAATTGGAAGTTTATGGAGCCCTGGGGAGGATGATAAAACCGTGGTTTCCTGCTACATTTTTCCATTGCATTAGAGGGCGCTGTTGAAATTTAACCATTGGCAAAAGAGGTTTGGTCTATCATAGATGCATAGAAATGGATATTAACATTGTTTTGTTGAAGTTATTTTTATAGAATTATTTTAATAGATTTTTTTCCCCTTCAAATTTTTGAGGAGCATGGTCCTCCCTGTCCTCTATGGACGGGCCTCCTTTGGTACGTGTGTGTGTGTGTATGTGTGTGTGTGTGTGTGTGTAAATTTGGTGTGGCGTGTGTGTGTTTGTGTGTGGGAGTGTGTTTTGTCTGTGCGTGTGTGTGTTTGTGTTTAGGAGTGTATTGTCTGTGTGTGTTTGTGTGTAGGTGTGTGTTTTGTGTGTTGTGTACCTGTGTGTGTGCGTTTGCGTGTAAGAGTGCGTTGTGTGCATGTGTGTGTGTTTGTGTGTAGGATTGTGTTGTTTGCTTGTGTGTGATGTGTGCCGGTGTGTGTGTGTGTGTAGGAGTGTGTTTTGTGCGTGTGTGTGTGTGTGTAGGAGTGCATTGTGTGTATGTGTTTATGTGTAGGAGTGTGTTTGTGCCAGTGTTTGTGTGTAGGGGTGTGTTTTGTGCAAGTGTGTAGGAGTTGTTACGGCCAGACACCTGCCTGTCACAACATTAAGTAGCTACTCAGGAAACAGGAAAGTACAAAAATAACAAGATTTTTATTCTACAAAACAAAAACAAAATGCCGGACAAGTTGGACAAGCATGGAGAGCAGCCAAATGAATGGGTTCTGGAACCTGATCGAAATGCTCTGACCATGATGAACTGTAAACTATTATATCGTCAGGATATGCCTCACAACCAGAGACAAGACAGGATTGACTAATCTTTGGAAGGTGGCTATGACCTTGGTACTGCAGGAATGCATCCAGTGTTACTCAAGCAGAAATCTCCCTAGCCCAAGTGGAAAGGGGAACCTGCCAATATCCTTTCAACAAGTCAAACTTACTGATGAATATGGCAAACACAATCCTGTCAACACAATTGTCTAGGTGAGGTAGGGATTAGCAATCAGACTTTGACCTGACAATAATCTGTACAAAACCAATATGATCCTTTGGGCTTGCTAACAAACAAACAGGGTGAACTCCCAGCAATAGTGCTCGGTTCAGCAAGATTATTAGCCAGCGAGTAGTCAACCCCCTTTTGTAACAGCACACGTTTTGCTGGATTCATTCGGTAAGCATGCTGCTTTATTGGAATGGAAGAACCAACATCTATGTCATGCTTGTGCAATGCTTGCGATGTTTGTGCATCTTGGTACATCTGGGAACAAAGAGGGATACGACTCAACCAAACCAACAACATCAGCTCGCTCAGTATTTGTCAAGTGTGGAAGATTATCAGCAAAAACAGAAAGCATCTCCGAATTCTTCAAATGCCCTTCAATATGTGTGTAGCATTGTCTTAAGGGTTTGATGGAACCGTTCCAAGTCCCCTTGACTCTCTGGATAGTATGCACTAGAAATATTGTTCTGGATCTGGTTGTTGGAGGACTTTAGAAAAAACACAAGACATGAAATTAATTACTCTGGGAACAGAATAGCGACACACATCATGGTACGAAGATACTGATTACCCCTTTGCTAAGGAGGGAGTGGTCCCACTACATCAATGATTATGTGCTCAAATGGCTCACCAATGACTGGTATAGGATAAAGAGGAGTGGGTGAAATGGTCTGGTTAGGTTTCCCAATAACTTGACAAACATGACAGGATTTACAGTACTCGCACATCACACTTCAATCCAGGCCAAAAAAAAAAGTCAAAAATACAATTATACATTATTTTAATACCCAAATGTCCTGCCAAGCCATCATGTGCAATGCTCAATTTCTTTGCGATATCCAGAAGGAATTACAATATGAAAGGTCACATTCCACTCATCAATACTACAGTGCAGTCTCCATTCTCTCTTCAAAATGTCATCATCTAAAAAATATCCTTGAGACACTGCCTCCAGGTCCTGAGCAGTGTGCATTGACTCAAGTAAAGCAGCAAGTGCGGAATCTGCTTGAACGGATTTTAAAGCTTCACGAGACAATGGTACATCAGATTTTTACACTCACAGGCTGTGACCGAATATGATCCCTGTTCCCTGCCCCCTGTCCACTCAGACCCCTGTCTACTATGTGCCAAGCAGTGTGCAGAAGAAATCCCACAAAACTCTTTCCAAACTAGTGAGGAAGTAGTTTTCTATATACAGTATATATATATATATATACTGTATATATATATACACACACATACACAGTTGCACTCAAAATTATTCAACCCCCTTCACTTTTTGTTGTAGATCTAATTTTAAATGGATAAAATTGCCATTTTTGCCCATCAATGTACACCCATAATCACAGTGAAAACATGTTTAGACATTTTTGCAAATGTATTAAAAATCTAAAACTGAAATCTCTCATGTGCATAAATATTCAAACCCTTTGCTTTAATGTATTTTTAAAGTATCATATTTCATATTTGGTCACATATCCTTTGCATGCCGTTACTTCCTGAAGTCTGTGACCCATCAACATCAAAAGACTCTTGATATCTTATTTGCAGGTACTGTTACAAGCGATACTATAACCTGGGAGGTGAGGCTAGATTCAGCTGTAAATTATGCTGGTACAGTATGGAACACATGACTGGCAAAATGGCTGTAAGTCATCAAGCGTCTAAGGTATCAAACGAGCCCCAAACCATCACTACAGCTAGATATGGATGGATCACTTAAAGGTTTTCTCCTGACTTTTTTCCCCATAGAGTTCTATAGGAAAATGAGTGATCCAATTTAAAATTAAATCTATAAAAATCTATAGAATTATTTCTTTTTTTTAAAATCTATAAAATTTTTAGTTTTATTAACCCCTTTGTTCAGACACCTGGGGTCTACATCACAAACATCCTACTGCATCATATCAGAAAACACGCTATCATGGAAAACTGCTGATCTTCATCAGCGCAAGTTGGGCTATTATCAGGCAAAATATAAAGTCCCTATGTGCCGCCGTTCTTCCGTATTTTAGCTGGTTCATGGGAGTCCCCATCTGACCCACCTGGTCAGAGATACTTCTGAGAGTCTCCTGGATGTCTGCCAGTCAGAGGCCATGCTGAATAATGGTCGCCCCTTGGCAGGCGAGGGCGTGGTGGAGCTGCTCTGAGTCCGCTGGGTCCATGCTGGCCAGTTCGTTCTGTAATGGTTTCCAAAACTGGAATGGACCCAAATGCAGGACACAGGAGTCAGACTCAGGCAAAAACTCCAGCAGGAGTGAATTTGTTAAAGGTAGGGGGTAACAGGACAAACGAACAGGTAGGGAACTGGTGATGGTCAGGATACGGGGTAGGAAAAACTAAGTAGGACAGGACTGGAGATGAGCTGCAGCAGTGGATTGAATGCAGGATGGCAGGAACAGGGAAGCAGGCTGGACAGACAAACTGGAAACAAACTAGACAGGTTAGCACAAACAACGGCCGGGTCACGTCTAACATAACACACAGACGGAACAAACTGACAACGAACATGACAAAGAAGGCGATATAAATAGGGAAGAAGCAGGTGAAGTGGGATATCAGTAATGAGTGTGGGCGTGAAGAATGTAAATGAGTGTAATGAGATAATGAAAGTGCGTGCAGAATGCGAGTGGAGAATGCGAGTGATTGGTTGAGGGATAATAGGGGAGACAAAGAGGAAACAAGCAGGGAAATCACGTCCAGCCTGCACGACACAAAAAGACAAACGAGGTAGAAAGAAAGAGGAACATGGACATGGAATGAGAGGAATGGGGAAAGCAAGGAGAACGAAAGGGAGGTGGAAAGGAAGGGAAACAGCGGACGTAACACCACATCTACGAATCCGTGACGCTACGAACAGACCACGAAGACATACATTTAGCTATGCATTAGTTACACTGCCAATCTGATCATAACAGCTTGACCCACAGTGCTTTGCGCATGTACAAAGGCTAGCTATAGCCCTTAGCATTTTGCCTCTAAAAAGAAGATGTATTTTGAAATAGAGAAGCTTAATTTAAAAAGAGAGTGGCTTCCAAAATCGATAACGCATCTTTTTTTAAAAGACATCCTTTTTAAAAAAAACTGTGGTTTTCTAAATACATAAACATTTTTTTTTTAAAGATAGCAACTGATTTAAAAAGATGGCTTCTTATTAAAAAAATATGTTTTATTTAAAAATAAAGTGGTTTCCTAAATATATAAAGCATCTTTTTTTTTTAAAAAGAGCAACTCTTTAAAAAAAAGATTGCTTCTTATTTTGAGATAGAGGTTTGCACTTCAGGGCCACTGTACATATAACCTACTTGAATTCACGCATCCATACGCTCTACCCTTTTTTCCTCTATTTAATAACCTTATTTTCTTTACTTGCAACATGTCTCTGTGCATTTTTATGTTGCAGTCATTCAGGGAGTGGCCGTAACAGTGATGTGTGCGTGTGTGTGTGTGTGTGTGTGTAGGAGTATGTTGTATGCGTATGTGTGTAGGAGTGTGTTGTGTGTGTGTGTGTGTAGGAGTGTGTTGTGTGCGTGTGTGTGTAGGAGTGTGTTGTGTGTGTGTTGGCCTCATTCTGTCAGGCCTGTTTTTTGAGGCTCTGGCAGGTCACATCACTGCATCCCAGTTCCCCCAACACCCTCCTGCCCCGTGGGGGGTGGGCTTAGGTAACAGTGGGTTAGGCCTCCCACTGGACTGGGGTGGATACTGGTCCCCTATATGGGGTGCATCTCAATACTTGAAAAATGCACCCTCCTTTCCTCCACTACCACCTCCTCTCTTCCGTGCCCCTGAAACCCTTCTTTGTGTCCTAATCTAATGTTGCTAATTAGGCTACATATTAATTGCAAATGGTTACAAATTAATTAATGTCTCGACGCAAACCACAATGTCAGGTATATACAGTGCATGTAAATGCTTGTACTCAGTTTTGCATACTTCCAGGTAGGAGAGGAGTGGTAGTGGGGGAGTGGAGGAAAGGAGGTGGGGAGTGAAGAATATTCGGACGCAACCTGATTCTACTAATTAGCAGCTCAACTAGATCTATAGCTGTTGACTGAGGTGTGCTTTGTTAGGGTTGGAGTGAAAACCTACAGGACGGTTTGATCTCCAGGAATAGGGTTGGGCAGCCCTGCTGTAGATTAACAGAAACATAGTGAGAACCTGGTGCAGTACCTGACTTTAGATAAGGCAGTTTGGTGACTGAGGTAAAATAGTGTTTATAAGTTTGTGGACAAATGTACTGGTGAGCTGGCTCAAACAATACTTTAGTAGTTTAATGGTAACTGTGGACTTTTCCTTTCTGTGTTTGTGTGTGTGGTCCCTCTGCAGTCTCCATCTCTAATCCCTTTTATTGAAATCCGTGTCACCTGCCACCCACATGGTCCAGCACCCTGAGGTGTCAGCCTGCTGGCATGAGATGGGCACTGCAGCGTGTGAGAGAGAGAGAGAGAGAGAGAGAGAGAGTTGGTTCTCGACATGACATACAAACACATACTAACACCACACTGGCTCAGGATCAGAACAAAACTATAAACCTAATTGAAGAGTGTTTTTTGCATGAAACATCACATTTTTACACTTACATCCCTCAGAATAACTGCAAATATCTAGCCATTTATCAGAAAAAAATGCTGCTAAATGTACCTTCTAAATGTCAATTAGAATATAAAGAATGTTTATTTTTATTTTAGCCTTTGAAATACACAATCAAATGTAATAAATTACTATTGTAAAAAGCAAACAACTTAGATTATGCCCATTATTCAATTGTAGGATATGAACCTGCTTAATTAGACCCATAACATAATGAATGCTCCCAGTACTATTTTTCTAAATTGATAAAAATTTAAATTCTATATGACGTTAAATATGCTAATTAAAACACAGTTTTAGCCAGTGAACGAAATTTGCTTTAAAGTGGCTTGCAGGTGTTTTGCCAGCATGGAGGTAAAGCAGGGTTTTTATGAAATTGCCAATCTTCCCAATGTTATCGGTGCCCACTGCCATACCCTGCACACATCAAGGATCCATCCGATGGTGCATTTGCATATATGAATAGAAAGGTCTATCACTCTATCAATGTGCAGCTCATATGTGATACGAAATGTGTGTTGCTCAATGTTGTGGCCTGCTGGGACCCACGACAGCTTCATTCTGTGGGGCAGTTGGTACTCGTTTGGAGAACGGTGCTGTGAGAGACGGCTGGCTTATAGACTCATTTCCCAGCAACATCACAGTTGAGGTGTGCACACAACCCTGGGGCAGAATATTCAATATTAAATATGTGTAATATTGATTAAATTTAGTAAGTGTCCATGAAATATGTTATGCTGTCTCCCATCTCATCACATAGGCACTCAATTGAATGAAGACAGCTTCAACCATAGGCTATATAGCTGCAGTTTTGAAGCAAATAGAGTAGGTGTCTAGCTAGCTATCCATGACAGAAAACATACTGTGAGACTATTTTGACCCAAGAATAAATATGTCAATACTAAGTTATGTGTGTAAGGGGGCGACCGATAAGGATTTCTAAAAGCGTATCTAGAGAGATACGCCACAAACGCGCCAGGACTGAAATAACACAGGATCGGGAGCAAAACTTCCCTAGCACAAGGCAAAACAAAGCAACCTCCAAAAACTGAGGTGATCTCGATAAACAGCGAGAATAACTAACAAAAGAATTAAAACAATTAGGTGTAACAAGAGGTGGTGAAACAAAACAAAACTCGAAAGAACGAGTAAAGGAAAATAATGAACACAACTGGCAAAAGGAGAAAAGAATAAAGGATAAAGAAAGATTGGAAAGAAAAGAGAAACCAATCTAATCCTAAATCTTATAACCGGACTCTTATAACCGAACCTAATTTATTTAATGCTCCCAGTAGGCTACTATCTTTTAACTTAAAATGTTATATGACCTTAAATATGCTAATTAAAACACACATTTAAAAACATTGAATGAAATTTGCTATAAAATGACTTACAGGTCTGTATAGCCAGCATGCAATGGCTGATCTTGTGCTGTTGGAGGAGTTGGCTCCTTAATGCTGGCTTATTGGTATATGTCAAATTGCTGTTTACTGTGTCAGAGTATAGATTCCTAGCTATCTCTTTCCATCACTAGGGGTTCGGGAATTTCATACCACCTCTCACACGTAGAGAACACCAACAAAATGATGAAATTAATAAATAAATTATTTTATTTATTTCCAGGCTGCGAGAAAGATCGCAATGTGCTTGTCCGATGCAGATAGGCTTGAACTTTAACAGTTTGTGTGACGGGAGATTCTGCATTTCCTGCATGTAATATCCTGCCAGGTCTTTTTACTTTACCATGTAGGCTACTTTACTATTTACTTTATGATACAATACTGGAAAATACTGGAACGGACAATACTAAACTATTTTTTTTTCCTTGATTGAACATCTGCTATTAAAACTTCAATTCAGTGTCGGAATTATTCTTTCTTTTGTTTTTTTCTGGGCCATTTTCACTTTGTATGCACTTTTAAATGGAGGTGACAACCTCCATATAAGGCAATACATGGGCGTGGGTTTAGGCTAATCACAACATAAGGTGAACGCGCATTAAGATTTATGATGAATAGGCATGTATGAACATACTCACGGAATACAAACAAATCTGCCTTTCCCGCTCGATTTAATGAATCTGGCGTAAATTTTTCATACTAACTTGTTTTGTATGTAAATGTACGCACATATTTAGGAACGTTTCATGAATGAGGCCCATTGTTTGTTTAATTTCTATTATAAGCCGATGCTAACAATCAATACTAGCTATTCACAGTTAGATTTCTGGCATTTCTCACAAGATTTTCGCTCATTCATTGTTGTTTGAATTTGGTATTTTGGTACCAAATTCATAATTCTGAAACAGACCCACCTTGTGCACAAGGGCAATCCTTCTAAGAATTAGTGAACTACAAGCGAAATACCTAGCTACTGTTTGCATCCTTGGAGGCAGCAGCTGCCTTCCAGTAGTCACTGAGCTGGGAAGGAAAGTAGCCTACCTTGGCTTGGGCGGACTTATTGATGTAGGGTGACACGGGTCCTCTCAGAGCACGGGCCCCAATGCAGCTGCGCTGCCTGCACCGTCTATATCTCCGCCACTGAGAACCACAATATTGCATATTTGAATCCCAGGCATACACCAGAGGAAAGGTGCTTCACAAGAAAGAATTACGAACAGACCACTCACTCGGCACATCTAAGCTCGTAAGTTTGCCTGCAGGCTTAGAGTGCATCTAATGCTGTGTCAAGTCTGGTCTTGACCATCCCAGTGCTTCTCTGACTCCACTTCAAGCCCTGATAAGCTGGTCATGAATTAATAACTGGTGCATGAGGTAGGTCTGAGATGAATTCTGACAGTTTCAGAGCAGCTGTGGCTGTGTGCTGTGTAATGATGCGTAATTGGCCCGCAGCACTGAGAGGGAGGGATGTTGTTTGTAGAGTATTCCCCTGTCCCATGACTCATCTGCGACTCCCAATAGGTTGCACTGCTGCCTGAATCAGACCCAGTCCTCTGGTGCAGTTACTGCACAGAACAGCCGGTGGATCTAAGAGTGAAATAATGCGGGTTGCAGCCTCTTGGTGGAAGGGCATTAATTCAGTATGGTGCCGCGATGCAATGGGGCTATAGTAATGGCCTGGTGGAGAAAAGACAGCAGGCAGCCTAGGGTGGCAGTGAAGTGTAATGGTTAGTGACCTGGGGCCTCATTTATAAACAGTACTTTCGAACAAATTTGATCTTACGTGTGGCGTACGTAGAAAATCACGACAAAGTAGTGATTTATAAAATTTCAACGTGACTCCATTTGACCGTGGAAACGGTCATAGCTCCACGTCAGGTCTTCACTTGACATACGCACATTACTTGCTGGTTATGCAGAAGTATTGCAGGCTTGAGAGCCGCATGTGAACACTTATTGGTGTTGAAAATGTTTTTTTTTTGCCCAAGACAATGAGCCGCTATCGGTTCCCCAGAGCCATTCTATTAAATGTATGTGACCAGTTAGCCCCAGGGCGCAATTACAGAGCTCATTCGCATGCATTCAAATTGAAGTTCATTTGAGATTTATAGACAGAAAGTAGGCTACGTACAACAGATGCTATTTTAAACAAGCGCAGCCAATTTTATAAATAACGCTTACGTCCATTTAAAGAAATGTGCTTATGTGAAAGTTAAAGATGACGTCCAAGTACTTTTTTTATAAATGAGACCCCAGGACTTGTAACTCTGAGATTGCAGGTTTGATTCCCAGGTTGGACTGTTGTCCATTTTAGCAATGTACTTACTGAAGTAAAATAGCCAGCTGTGCAAATAAATAGCTGCATAAGCTAATTCACCAAACGGTGAATTTTTTATAACCCTTTTTACTCATCTTTACCAGGGGTGCCAATAATAGTGGCTGGCACTGTATGCATCAAGGCTCCGATGATGCGTTTTTGCATATATGAATAGAAAGGTCTATCACTTCATCAATGTGCAGCTCATATGCGATGCAAAATGTGTGTTGCTCAATGTCGTGGCCTGGTGGGACCCACGACAGCTTCATTCCGTGGGGCAGTTCAGTTGGCATTAGTTTGGAGAACGGTGCTGTGAGAGACGGCTAGCTTATTGGTAAGAATATATTTGTCAAATTGCTGTTTACTGTCATGTCTTTAGGAGTATATAGATTCCTAACTCCCTCTTTCCATTGCTAGAGGACAGGGGTTACCCATATAAGCAATGGCTGATGAATCCATTAAGTAAGCCACAGACATGGCGGAAGCTGGTGTCTGTGGGTTACTTAATGGAGCACACGTCATCACACGGCCTGTCATCCAGCATACCAACAGTGTGTTGAAGGGGTGATGGCTGTGCTTAAGCACAACATGCAGCACCCTTTTCTACAAACCTGAGAAGGTGTGGAAAATAATACTGATCTGCTGTGTCCTGCACAATGTGGCCATGAAACACGGCCTTCCTATACCAGACGTCCCCCAATCCACCTCAACTAGGGCTTCTGTCAGATGATCCACCACTCAAACTCGACAATGTGGTTGCAGTTAGAATGCGCCAGCAATTAAGAGGGATTCTAAAATAAGGCATGTGATTACCTGATTTCAAACCACCTCCCACACAGCAACAAAATTAATAACATTTTATTTTATTTCCAGGCTGCAAGAAAGACTGTAGTGCTTCGTAGATGGAGGTGATGCATTCGTCCGATACAGAAAAGTTTGAAGAACATTGGCCACCTCCTGTAGCTGTGGTGCTTTTGTGCACAGCTACGCATTTCTTCGCCTCCAATTTAATGTCGATCCATACCCTATTTACTTTGGCCCTTTTGAGGCAATTTCCTCCTGGTTTCTACTAGTTTTATTTAAATGTCAATATCTAAAAAAATATTTCCTGCACATCCATGGTTTTAAGTTTTAAACTGAAGAAGAAGCTGTATCATTCAGAAATTTGTACAGAATACATTTATTTCAGAATAGTCGCATACAGTATATATATAATAACCATAACATACGTCGCCTAATGTATTTAAATACGTTTAAAAAAGAACGTACGAAAGCGCGTGTGTATTCACAGAAGTACAGCAACGTATTTCAGCCCTCAGTGCGAGGGGTGGTCACTGCGGAAATGTCGACTGTACGGGACTTTGGCGAAATATAACAAGATAAACTCTTCAGGGTTCATGAGAAAACAGCTGTAGCTGAATATACTGGTAAGTACTTGGTTTCTTAAACATATTTATACGAGAGATTTTGGAGCAAAAAATGAGGTGTCTTCTAAACCGAAAGTGCATCAGGTACTGTATATAGTACAGTAAGCAAGGGAAAACGGCGAATACTCATTTGTACAACGTTTTAAAAAAATATTATTGTTTCTACACGTGAACATGATTTTCTTAGCGTGTATAAACGGTGCATTTGATGCATTTTACAGTCTGTGGCTGTAGACAGAGGAGGGTCGTAAGTGCTGTGGGCTACTAATAGCACCCTCCTAATTTATTGCACGGCAATGTAACTGGAGAAGCTGAGGTTTTCGCAAGAGGCTACCCTTTAAAAAAATACTGCGTCAAAATTTTCAGGGTTTTCTTAAAGCTGTAGTTTATAATTTCAGATGAACATGAATACTGTAATTGAGACGGATACGACTCAACCACTAGGGGTGAAGTTTATAGGGTTAAACATTTTCTTTAACAGTTTATGTGATGGGTGATCTTGTATTGATGGCACATGTTATCTCCTGCTAGGCATTTTTACTTTACCAGTTCCTATGACACCGGTACTGACAATACTAAATATTTTTTTTTCCTTGACTGAACATCTAGCTAATAAAACTTTGATTTCAGTGTCAGAATAAATCTTTCTTTTGCTTTTTCTGGGTACCTGTAAATGGAAACTGGTAGTTGTAGGCAATTCATAGGCTGCCTGCGTTCCGTCGTGGCCTGAAGACACACCTCTTCAGACTCCACCTTGACTGATATACTAATCTAGGACCTCTCATGTTACTTGTTCCCTGTGTTTTCTTGTCTGTTTGTTATAGTTTATAATAGTATTTAGAATAGAATTGCAGCATAGCTGATTTACCCACAGCTTACTGTGAACTACATTCAAATGTTCATATGGATGTTCAAAGGGATAGCTGCTACATTATGGGAAGGATGAGCTTTGTCTTATCTGTTCTGTAGTTATTTCGATGACGTTTCTGTATGCACTTATTGTATGTCGCTTTGGATAAAAGCGTCTGCTAAATAACTGTAATGTAATGTAATGTAATAGGCGTGGATTTATGCTTATCGCAAAATAAGATGCACGCAACAATTCACAATGAATCGGACAGCATGAACATATGCAAACAAATACTAATATTTTGTTTGGAATACAAACAAATCTGCCTTTCCCACACGGTTTGATGAATCCAGTGTAAACCTTTTGTTCAAACTTGTTTTGTGCATAAACGTAAGCACATACAGTATTTAGGTACGTTTCATGAAAGACCCAATGTCTGCATGAGCTTGGCTGGTGGACTGTGTTGGGAGCAGAAGCAGCGACGGAGGATGTGATCTGAAGGCTGCGGCGATAAGCAAGAATGCACACACAAATTAGGCATTGTCAATAGGCAGAACATAGAGATAACCATCGAAATACAATAACTACATTGAACAAATGCTGATTTAAACATCACAAAAAGATTACGTGCCTCATGCCCAATGTGAGGTACTTTTAAAAAATAAATAATTGATTTTGTGATTTTGACCGCCTTATTGAGTGGTGATATTATTTCAGTGATTGAGATTGAGAGGCGGAAGGTACAGTGCTGGACTTCCTGACCTATGTCGCGGTTCTCAAAGCAGTCAGCACCGTCACCTGTGTTCCTGTATGTGTCTGTTTCTCTGTATTTGGAAGCTGAATATTACTGCTGGATATCCCAAGGGCCTTCACGCAGACCCATGATGTATGAATGTGCTGTCGACAGACATCCCAAGAGATAATCACAACCCCCGTGGATCTACACAGCCACACATGCACGTAGGCACATACACACACACATGTACAAACACACACATACTGTATAGACATGGGCTCTCTCTCTTATACGCACACACACATGCACAAACATGCATAAACACTGACATAAACACACTCGCACACACACACACACACACACACACACACATGCACACAAACACACACACAACAAAGCACCTTTCAAATGTCTTTCACCTTCACCACCAAGGAGATGACAGCACGATATGTGCGACAAGATCCACTTGGGATATGTGTAAGCACAGCCGTCTTTGTTGGGTGGAGAGTGGATGCATAGACGTGGGGACTGTCTGTCAGTTCAGTTTCAGCACCACTCAGACCATCAACCAAAATAGTTGGAAAGGGTGGTGTACCAAACAATATATGATGGGAAGCTGCAGAGCTTGTTCGGGCAGACAACTGGAGAAGCGCCAATCACTGTCAGCTTTCATGATGCTTACATCTTAAATGGGGGGCCTATTTGAATCACAAACCTTATCTTGGTCATTCTGCCATGCTGCTGCATGTACTGTATATCCTGCATGAATATCCTGCATGTATGCCTTTATAGTGCTCACACCACAGCCCCAGCGTCCAGCTGTGGCCTCTGCTTCTCATATGACCCCCATTGTTATGGTTCAAGACCGTCGAGTTGCAATAACCGGCAGTCAGCTCAAAGGCCAAACATGTTTAAAAACACAACAGCGTCCTTTTGCCAAGAAAATGCTAATTTATTTACAAAACCACAGATTCAAAAACCAAGATGTACAAAAGCAGGGATAGAACCAGCAGAACTAGACCTGTATCTCTCATGCCAGGAGTGGTCTGGACTGTTCCTTCCATGGAGATGCAAGGAAAGAGAGACAGAGAACAAAAAGACCTACCATACTCCACTGCTAACCCTGTCTAACTATAACAAAAAAAAAGTGCAAGGAAAAGTAAACCAATACTAACCCATATTAACTACACTCCAAAACACAAGTATTAAAGCATTTTAAAGTAGCCCATAATTACCAAAGTAACAGAAGATGGACAATATCCCATTTAACGAAACAAAACATGAGAGTCCTGGTGCGCTGCATGTGCGCAGGGTGAGAGAGAGAGAAGTCACCTTGAATGGCCATCTTTTATACACGTAATAATTTGCACACGCAATGCCTGGGAGCACAACCCGGGGAATGGCCAGCCAACACTGCTGCCACCTGCAAAAGAGGAGATACACGCACTCAAAAGAGCAATGGAATCGAGAAAATGAGGAGCACATAAAGCCGTGAGGGTTTCAGTGGTTATTCTCAGTTATTATTTTAGAAGGCTTATACTAAAAAATGTTATGCAAGCAGGGAGTGATAAGAGGAAGAGCCTTGACACCATAGTTACATTCACATTAAGTCTCAAAAGAATATTGTTTCATTCAAATTGTGAGTCTGACTGAGCTGTATTATGAACTATGAGTCATATCCATGTACTAACTATATTTACAGACGTGGCTATATTGGAACATACCTTAAAAGGCTTGTTGCCATGCATGTGTGGGCACATGTATGGGAACACGGAAACTCACCAACAGGCACACACACACACACGCACATCCATACACGCATACACACATGCATACACACACACAAACATGCAAACATGCACATGCATCCACTCACGTGTACACATGCACATGTTTGCAAGCAAAGGCACAGGACACATAGACAACTGGTCAGACTGGGTTCCAGCTTGTTTAAAACGTAGCCAGTTATTTCATGAACTCTAGGGGCACAAAATATTTGAATATTTTTTCATTTTAAATATTTGCACGTAATATGAACTTCGGATGAGGCTTAAACTTCGCTAGCTGAAATGCATTGCCTGTGATCTGAGAACATGGAATTGATGTTTGACAATGCTTCATTGTATAATCAAATGCAATTTGTTAAACAAGCAGGCCAGTTTGACATTTTCTAAGGTGAGACAGAAGCCATATTCTGCTATATTATTCTCAGCGGTTGAACCTTGCGCTGTACTTTGCACTCAAAATATGTGTCCTCTAACTAGCAAAAGTGAAGCTGGACATGCCCTAAATGCACTTGCGCCTTGTGTTTTAGACCATGCACTAAGATTGTGAAGATAGAGCCCATAGAGTCTATTGACACTGTCTCTGTTGATGCTCATTTCTATGGACACAATATCTATTGGCACTTGTTTCATTGAACACATACTCTATGGACATTATCTCCATGGACACAGTTTTGCCAGTGCATTCAGGGGAAATTCTCCCATAGGTTTGTTGGTAATTCTTTAATATTGTCACTCTATGAAGTCCCTGCCCACTGGTGTCCAGCCCAGTGGTAGATGGTGTGTTCGTGTTGACAGGGAAAGTTGGAGATCTCCAGTGTGTAGATAGGTGTAGGCAGGTAGCAGAGATACGGCTCCCTGTCTTTTTTCATTCCGTGATCAAAGCCGATCATACCTGACAACACATCTGATAACACCTGATGTAGCACACATGCACACACACATACACATGCACATATCACATACACATGCACACACACATACACATGCACATATCACATACACATGCACACACACATACACATGCACACACACATACACATGCACATATCACATAAACAGATACGCGGTCCTGGCGAGTGACATTTGCTCAAAGGACAGTTGCTCTGGCCACGACAGCCTCCCTCGCCAAGGCAACACCTCCCACTGCATAGACCCTGCAGCTGCACTGCACAGCCTGCACACGGCATGAAAGCAAGCCGGCAGTTTCCAAACACTCCCGAAAATCTGTAGGGCTTATATACAAGGATTACACACATTTTATACCTCACACACACTGAGCACTTACACACAGCTGGTGCCAGTTCTCATAGGTGGGGCTATCTCAACCCCACCGGCCATATGGTTTACAGTTTAAGCATTTAGCAGACGGTTTTATACGAAAGCGACTTAAAATGACTACTACCATACCTACTAATGTGCTGTTGGCAAACTTAACGAATATATATGAATGCAGACCACAAATTTATTTATTGCCTCAAGACTCAAGTTTTATTATTTAATTGAAATTTCATTGTCATTATATGTCATTGCCTCATATCAGCCAATTAAATATCCTCGCTATGTCTAGCTGCAGGAGAGTGACAAGTGACACCTGGTGGTCAACTGGTGATAACACCATGGGCGCTACCTTCCAGCGCTCTAAGAGGAGTCTATGGAGCTAAAGCTAAGCTAATGATTCAGTCCAAGATCACTATCTGGGCATGCGCCAACTCACTGATCTTCGCAAAGCGCCCGAGAGAGCCGGGACACTGGATTTCGCATTCAAAACGTTGATGAGTGATGAGGAACTAAAATATAACACATTTTATCGCTGAAAGTGCTCAATTTAGTTTCATGTTATTTTTTGCCTGCATGCGCTGCGTCCTAAATGTTTGAATGTAGGTAACTGACTGACTGACTGACTGATTGGCTGACTGGCTGCTTGATCCCCTGATGTTGAAAGTGCATGCGTAAATTTTGAGTAATTCCGGTAAAAGGTTTGCTGTCTAACTCCCAGTCCCCTTTTACTAGTACAAGTTGTAGCACCAAAAAATCATGAATGAACAACTGTGGATACGTTTAAAGATACAGGTCAATTGGCTGAAATGTATAATTTTTCTCGTAATCGTTATCGCCCAGTCAATATTGTTTCACCAGCGGGAGGGCGACTTCATTGGTATTGAAATTTTACTCACAACTTTTTACTTCAGGGAAGTTAGGCCAGATAGCTACACTCTCCAGAGGAAGACGTCACCCATGTTTTAAACTCAATCAATGTCAGAGGAGCAACAACTAACGAAAAGTGAGCCAAGTTCAAAACAGAATATTTTTTGGTCAAATATGCAACCTGTCGAGTGACGAATAAATAAATAAACAGCAATTCAAAGCTTTTAGCCTCCTGTTCATCGAATGATCCGTCGACAAGTTTTCTGCACAAAGGTATAAACAATGACATGCCAAAATTCTGCACGAAGCCAAGATAACGTGTGGGCTAACTGTTATTGCTGATATATGTCTGAATTAACGTTCTGTAGCCTTTAATGAATTTGGCGGATTGCTACTTCTAATTTATTTGAAGAAATCAACAACATGGTTTAGTGACAGTCGAGATTTAAATGAGTATATCTCGCTTAATATTTGATGAAGGATAATATTGTCAACGGCAGAAAGCTGAGACTATCCTATTTATAACTATTTATAATACTCAAAATGGCATAGCGTCTTTTAAAAAAAATCTAATATATGGTCACCCTATACAGTAAGCTACAAAATAAACTAGATGACTACTCTGATGATAACAACTATAGTAACATAATTTGTATTATAGTAGAACAATAAACGACTTGTAGGCACCACATTGGAGTCATGTTTGCACTTTAGAAGGCAGTGACCCTTGTGACGACATTCTCAACTGAATGTTCTAATGATACATTCAAATCACATATTTGTGATGGTATGCTTTTTTTTCCACACACACTGCAGGGCTTACACACAGCTTACACCTTACACACACTGCAGGGCTTACACAACATCTTACACCTCACACACACTGCAGGCCTTACACACAGCATACACCTTACACACACTGCAGGGCTTACACACAGGTTACCCCTCACTGTGTGAGTAGGAATCAGTTGAAATGCTTTTGCCGCTAAAACTCACAATTGTTTCAGGGCCCAGTGCTAAAACCACTGTGCTTAACAGCATCAGTGGATTAAATAAGGAGGAAATTAACCAACTAATTTTATTTGTGTCTCAAGATATTTCTCTATGTCTTCATGTCAATTCAGAGGACTAAAAGACAAGGCAGTGTTCAGTTCAGTTAAACAAATCTAAGCATAAGGCAGACTGAACTTTTAAAATAAATAGGGAGATGTGGTTACACAGGTTTCAGAATGCCAGTAATGTAGGCTAACAAAGAAACCTCAGGAGATCACTGCTTTTTCAGGAAAAGTTAATATGTTCAAATAATACTTCAATATTTGTGCTGACTCTATTTCCAGTTCCAAAGCATAATCACTGCATGCATCATATGTCATAACTTAAAGCGTCTCTTCTCCTGACTTATTTTTCCATAGAGTTCAATAGGAAAATTTGTCAGGAGAAACA
>CM056385.1:32575123-32582623 GCA_029718625.1 Synaphobranchus kaupii | reverse complement strand
CACACACACTCGCACACATACACACACACACAAATACTCGCTTATACACACAGACACACACACACATACACGCTAATACACACACAGACACACATACTCGCTTATATACACAGACACACACACACACACACGCTTATACACACACAGACATATGCACTCACACACACACACACACACACACACACAAATACTCGCTTATACACACAAATGCACACACATACAAGCTTATAGACACACAGACACACACACTCACACACATACACACACAAATACTCGCTTATACACAGAGACACACACACACACACACACACATACTTGCTTCTACATACACACACACACTCGTTTATATACGCATACCACACACACACACTTGCTTATACACACACACCTACTTCAAGGTGAAGTGCCATCCAATGAGTTTTGTGGCATTTGGTTGGATCTGAGCAGATAAGATGTTTCTGTACACTTCAGAATTCATCCCGCTGCTGCTGTCACATCATCAATGAAGAGAAGTGACACACACACGCACACGCACACGCACACGCACACGCACACGCACACACACACACACACACACACACACACAATAACGCAATCTCTACCAGATGATTGAGGGGGGTGGGAGGGGGCTTTGAATTATGAGCAGTAATACTCATCTGATCTGTCCATAACACTTTGTTCCAGAACCCATCAAGGGTCTGAGGTATCAAACAAGCCTCAAAGCATCACTCTGCTGCCAGATATGCAGTGGATATGGATGGATCACTTGAAGGGTTTCTTCTCCTGACTTATGTTTTCATAGAGTTCAATAGGAAAATGAATCAGGAGAAACAACCCTTCAAGTGATCCATTCATATCTACTGCATATCTGGCAGCAGAGTGATGATTTGAGGCTCGTTTGATACCTCAGACCCTTGATGACTTAGAGCCATTTAGCCAACCATGTGTTCCATACTATTCCCGTGTAATTTACTGCTTAATCTAGACCCACCCCCCAATTTCCATAGAGATCCATTCAAATGCAGAGAGGTTATAGTATCACATGTAAGAGTACCTGAAAATAAGATATAAAGAGTATTTTCATGTTGTTGGGTCACAGACATCAGGAGGTCATGGCATGCAAAGGATATGCAACCAAATATTAAATATGATGACTTTATTTAAGTTTATGTTAATTTGTCCAATTACTTTTGGTGCCCTAAAATAGGGGGAATATGTGTAAAAATGGCTATAATTGCTACACGGGTGACCCAATAGAGATGTAAAAACCCTCAAATTAAAGCTGAAAGTCTGCACTTTAACCTTGTAGTCACTGTTCCATTTCAAATTCAATGTGCTGAAGTACAGAGCCAAAACAACAAAAAATGTGTCACTGTCCTAACACTTTTGGAGTGCACTGTATATGGTACACATTACAACAGAGCGGAGTAGAATGACTAGAACATCTGCTAAAAAAACTTTGATTTCATTGTCGGAATAATTATTTCTTTTGCTTTTTCTGGGCCAACTTCCACATATGGCAATTCATAGTTTTCAGTCACGTGACTGCTGCGGAGCCCTGGCGGGCAAAACAACGTTCCAGAATGCGGACGGACACTGGAAACCCCATAGAGCTACCGCAGAAGCCTGTCAAATTTCCTTCTTTTGCAACACACGTGTGTTAGATCACCTGTCAAAAGACGAAAAACAAAGATACGCAAACAAACTAAGCGTCTTAGGTATGTGTGACCCATATACAGCACCCGCTGCTTTATTTAGATTATTAAAAACCGCGAAGTCGCTGCTGTACTTCGGTGACGTTTACATTTATCTTGTGGAGAATCCATCCCCTTACACTGCCGCGAAGATGAAAGCGTACAAAAGTACAGATAGTTATCTGTACTTTCGATCTGGATGGGTCAATAATGCTGTTGTTTGGGAGGTGAAGGACAATAAATTCTTCATCGTCAAAGCGAAGGTGAGTGCTAATTAGCTAACGTGAGCTACCTAACGTTGCTTGCATGGGTCAGTGTAACGTTAGTCAGCTAACGTTACTGCAGTTAGCTTTTCTAGGGCAGTAATATTTTGGTTAAGATAACACAACATATTGTGACATACATGTAATATAAACTTTTTTCCATTGTCAGGTAAACCATTCCTACAGCTTAAATGACCTGCCATTGACAGCCTGGGTAGCTGTAGAGAAGGAGGGATTCACAACATCCTCCTCTCTGGGTTTTCCTTGTCAGACGGGATTCTGTACAAACACAATCCAGGCTTGTCTCCTCTTCGGTTAATGCATCCAATTGAACAACAACTATCCGGCATTTTGGCAAACTTTTGGGAAAAGCGGAGTTGTCGTTGACGGGCAGTGGAAGTGGGCTGCTTTTTGCCCGCCAGGTGGGCGTTCCCATAGGGCTGTGACATCACGTGAAAACTATGAATTCATGGGCATGGATTTATGATAGTCGCAAAATAAGGTTCACGCACATGTTATTTACGATGAATTGGAATGTATGCTTTTCCCGCATGGTTTGATGAATCTGGCGTAAATTTTTAGTACTAAGTTGCTTCGTACGTAAATGTACGCACATATTTAGGAACGTTTCATGAATGAGGCCCATTCATCTGGCAATTAACCCAGGTAACGGACTACCAAGCAGAGGGGAAGGGGATATTGTCACATGACTCATCCTTCACCATTTTCTTGACAATTAGACGAGTTCATGTGTGGCACACGCCTAAAGTAGCCTACAGGCCTGAGTGCTTGGTTCCATCCCTGAAGGGTTCTTGTGGCTCCGTAATGGCGTGCTATGGTTTATGTGTATTCATCCCATAAGAAGGAAAGGTAAATGCTTGATTCTGAGTGGTCAGCTCTATCCCAAATTGCAGCATTTCTTTCTAGTTTCTTGCTGGGATGGTTTCTTCCAGGATGACAATGTCCCTTTCTACAGGGCAGTCACGCAGTGGTTTGGTAAGCAGCACAATGATGTTACCCATATGCCCTGACCTCGTCAGTCACCAGATCTGAACCAATGTGAACATTTATGGGAGGTTCTGGAATGACTGTGGCAGCATTTTCCACCTACTTCAACAAGGCATGAGTCGATTGAATGATGCCACATCCTTCGTGCAGAATCCTTGACACTGGTAGCGGTAGATTCCATGCCATGGCAGATACTAGTTCTGTTCTGTCTTGGTGACTAGTGGTGGGCCAACGCCCTATTAAGCGACTTATATTGTATATTTATATTTTGGGACACTACTTTTATGTTCTATCCAGTTTTCTCCTTTATTTGGAAGTGGCAGGTGAGTGCACTCTGATGAGCCCACTGAACCTGTGAATATTTTACACACAGTGATGCAGGAGAGAGTCCGTTCCAAATGGAGGACACAGGAGAGAGTCAGTTCCAAACGGAGGACACCGGAGAGAGTCAGTTCCAAACGGAGGACACAGGAGAGAGTCAGTTCCAAACGGAGGACACCGGAGAGAGTCAGTTCCAAACGGAGGACACCGGAGAGAGTCAGTTCCAAATGGAGGACACCGGAGAGAGTCAGTTCCAAATGGAGGACACAGGAGAGAGTCAGTTCCAAACGGAGGACACCGGAGAGAGTCAGTTCCAAACGGAGGACACCGGAGAGAGTCAGTTCCAAACGGAGGACACAGGAGAGAGTCAGTTCCAAACGGAGGACACAGGAGAGAGTCAGTTCCAAACGGAGGACACCGGAGAGAGTCAGTTCCAAACGGAGGACACCGGAGAGAGTCAGTTCCAAACGGAGGACACCGGAGAGAGTCAGTTCCAAACGGAGGACACAGGAGAGAGTCAGTTCCAAATGGAGGACACAGGAGAGAGTCAGTTCCAAACGGAGGACACCGGAGAGAGTCAGTTCCAAACGGAGGACACCGGAGAGAGTCAGTTCCAAACGGAGGACGGGTGTATCTCCACCTCACAGCAGCTGATTGGCTGTGCGCTTGGGGCATATTGCTGGAAAGATGTTAATACACTGGCAGCTTGCAGGACCCCCGGCCACTCAGGATCAATATTTTTTTCTCATGTAATTTTAAAAAAAAGCAAATAAAAGGTGCAGTTGACCGATTTCTTGTGCCAGTTCAATTCAGGCTTTGAAAAGTTATGCAACCCCACCCAACAGGCCTCCAGTCAAAATCACTGGACTGCAAGCCAAATGCGATCAATGCTGGTAATGTTGGTGCTGCAGTGATATTTAGAAGCTACGCATTTTGTAATGTGTTAAACATAAGCTACCTTAGCTCACATTACATGAAAGGAACAGTGCCTTAAGAAAAGTGGTTCAAATGTCAGGCGTATTAGCTAAGACAACAATAATGGCAACACATTATATGTATTTAATCCATATACTTTAACAGCCCCGGTTCTAGACTGCTGTGATTGGGGGGGCAGACAGAAATTTAGGGGGGGCACCTTTTTATTTAGGGCACTGTGTGTGCCATACAGTTCCCAGGCTTTTTCCCCTCGTTTGCATATATTTGTGTGTGTGTGTGTGTGTGTGTGTGTGTGTGTGTGTGTATCCTTGCAACCACACGCACATGTGTCTAGATGGGAGCAAGGCCTATGATATTATATACTTAGACTTCCAAAAGCATTTCAGAGTGGGTTCGGAACTGGTTACGGGATAGAACACAAAGGGTAGTAGTAGGAGGGATCTTATCTGAGCAGGGTAAAGTGGGAAGTGGAGTTCCACAGGGTTCGGTTCTGGGTCCACTGCTCTTCCTCATTTACATAAATGACCTAGATGCGGATATTGAAAGTACATTAGTTAAATTTGCGGATGATACAAAACTGGGAGGTTTAGCCAACTGTCTGGAAGCTACTAAGGTAATCCAAGAAGATTTAAACAAATTCCAGAAGTGGGCAGAAACCTGGCAAATGAAATTCAATATAACTATATGTAAAGTTCTACATGTGGGGAATAAAAACATAGGGCAGGATTACTTTATGCGGGGTACAAAACTAGAATGTGCACATGCAGAAAAAGACTTGGGAGTAATAGTCGATCAAAGCCTATCAGGGTCTGGTCAATGTGCTGTAAAAAAAAGCTAACAGGATGCTGGGATACATAGCCAGGAGTATTGAGTATAAATCTAAAGAGATCATACTCACACTATACAATGCCCTTGTCAGACCACACTTAGAGTACTGTCTGCAGTTCTGGGGACCTTACTACAAGAAAGATATAGAGGCACTGGAAAAGGTCCAAAGAAGGGCAACCAGATTGATCCCGGGTATAAAAGATAAGTTTTATGAGGAAAGGCTTGAAATGCTAGGACTTTTCAAGCTTAGTAAAAGGAGACTTAGGGGGGATTTGATTGAGGCGTTTAAATTTATCAAAGGGATCAACAAAGTGAACTACAGGAAATTATTCAAGTTGAGCTCGGTTAGCAGAACGAGGGGGCATAAATGGAAACTGGAAAAGAATACATTTCTCACAGACACTAGGAAATATTTTTTCACACAGAGAGTGGTCAATACGTGGAATAGCTTGCCTGAACATGTGGTGGAGGCAGAAACACTGGGGGTGTTCAAGGCCCGGCTTGATTCAGTGTTAGACACTATTAGTACAGTTTAGAGGTAAGAATAGACAAGCATTGTTGGGCTGAATGGCCTGTTCTCGTCTTTCCTTGCTTTGTTATGTTATGTTATGTGTGTAGGGGTGTTCAGAGAGGCCACTATTTGTATTTCTTGAGGCCTAATTATGCGTGTTTGTATTCAGATAAAAATGAAGCACAGTTTGCAGCTCTGCAACAAAAAAAGAAGGAAACTTGGCAGACAATACTGTTTTTTGGCACTGACATTCCTATTGTTGGAATATGAAATCATTTAACTTACTTTTCTATAATAGCCTAACATAATATTTGAAGTATAACAACAGTCTTACATGTTATGCAAAAGTAGAAGGCTAACAGCAGAGCTAACTATTGTATACCACCCTGGCAAATGACAGCTGCTTTATGCAAATAAAATGGGGTAAGCTCCACAAAATAAATTATGTTGTACCAAAGTGAAATAAGGTTATCCCTTTAAATAAAAGCTGAGTGTGCTCTTTAGCTAAATCATGAAAAAAAAAAGTCTTTGTCCCAAACATGGAGCTTACAGTTGCCTACATCACCCATTCAGTGATTACGCTGAACTACCACTACACCGAATCTCAGGACTGTTTTCAAGAAATAAAGCAGCTAGCACTTTACAAACAAAGGTAATGTCAAAAAAAAAATATATATATTTGTAGGCTATGGTTTCTCTTAAAACTGTTGGAGATTTCTAAGAATATGGTTAAAAGAAAAAAGAAGGCCTAGCTATTCCCACTGCAAAACACAAAGTAATTGCCTCAAAGCATGAGTCTTCTGTTTGTTTTCATAAAAGCCCTAACAAACTCATCCAAATCAATACTCTTGGTTATTCATTTTTCATGTGCCAGAATCACCAAATTCCTTTTTCTCTCATGCAGCATTGTGCAGCAGAAGGGGGTTAGGACACGTGTCAGAGTGGAGAAAGAACTCACACATCATGCTGAGAATACTCCAATCACCAGTGCAGTTGCATGCACTGCATGTAGCTCCAGAAAGGCAGGTCCGCGTCAGTGGAGAACTTCTTGAGCAACATGGATTTTGCCACATCAATTTCATTTTTCAGACTATTGGTTGTTGCATCAGTACCGGCAAGTAGCTGCAGCGGTTTCAATAGGGCCAACTCTAGAAAAGACGTAGACTGGGGAACAAGACAGCTTACTGCCCTCATCAGGTCAATATTTCTCCTCGAAAACCTGTCCTCAATCTCTGTAATAGCTCTGTCCAAGATGTTTAGAAGGGCTGTTCTCAAAGACTGGCTGGGAGTGTTGGAGGAATCGGACCAACGGTGGAGAGAACAAAACTGTCTATGAGCTGTTTGCTCATTGTTCTCCTTCATTTTGTAGCAGTGGGGCTGTCTAATATCTCAAAATTATCCCATGAATCATCTTCTCGGATATCTTTTAAAGCTTGCAGTGAGGCACTGATAACCTCCCCAGCACTGCAAAGATCCACAGCCTTAGCCTGCAGAATAGAATTTGCTGGCTTCAAGACACCAAAAGTTTTGATGAGGAATTTACCAATTTCAAAAAAATGATGCTTCCTGAGTTGTACTAGGAACCCTGATGCCTCTGTGCATAAAGCCATTGCTGCCACACTATCTTCAGCGCTGACAAAATGTTCAAGATGGCATCCTCATTGTCTACCAGACATTTTGTTACATCATAATGACTGGTCCACCGTATCTCGAGTAACCTTTTAAGAGAGGGTGCATTATAGTTCTGGGCTACATAATGATGGCGAACGAAGGAATGTAGTGAGCCGGAGAGTTCAAAGAATGTTTTGGCGCATGGCTCTTCCTGAATGGCATGCACCACTGCTAGGTGCAGCTGATGGTAGTAGCAATGTACATAAGGAATGAGCCTGCCAAGCTTCTGTTGCAACAATGCTTGAACCCCATCCCTGATCCCACTCAT